>JAFFZR010027981.1:0-15991 GCA_018397195.1 Lethrus apterus | reverse complement strand
TAGTGTATTACACCAAATTTTGTTTGGTACGTGCAAATAAGTGTACACCGGTGTACACTTCTAACACCTGCTCGCGAGGTTGTGTAAGAAGTGCAGTCATGCGCATTACGATCTGTGTGGTCATTTACGATTTTAGCTGGAAATAAAAGAAACTGTATCCCCAATTATTTTGAGGAAATCGTATCCTTGGACAGAGAAAACTGAAAAAGCAACTGTAGAATAATGCAAAAAAAAACAAATTTTGTCTTGATTCAATCTTATATTTATTTATTTATTTATATCATTTATAATTAATACAATAAATGATATTATTTTACTAGAACAAACTAAGTTGATAGCTGACGGGTCACAAGTCGTTTGTTATGTTCAGTTAAAAATTACTAAAGAGGAGCTACACTTCTGGTGTACTTGCACCTTTTAGTGTACACTTTCCTGCACCAGTTCAGGATACCAAACAGACCTATTCTGTCGACAGTCAATATTTTATACTTACGATGAAACAGTAGCTAAAAAGGGATCAGACGATGCGATTTCTTTTCTTCGCCATTTTATTTTCAACATTTTGTCCGGCGATGTAAAAGTATTAGAAATATTTTGTGATTCGTGTGGTGGGCAAAATAAGAACTATAATGTTTTTAAATACCTTCACTATATTACGACAGTGAAGAAAAGATTTGACTCTGTAAAAATAATTTTTTCCAACTAGAGGACATAGTTATCTCGAATGTGATAAGAACATGGGTCTAATAAATCAAAAAACGAGGTGTGAATTACCAGAACACTGGAACGACGTGTTTTCAACCGCTAGAATAAAACCTATGCCGTATACCGTTGTTGAAGTTAACCAGACTATGATGTATAACTGGACCAATTACTATTGTAACAACTCCTACTATTTTTCTTTTAGACATAATGAGAACTCAAAGATTCGAACGCTTCTACACGTGTTAGTCATAATTTTATTACTATAGAAATATGGACTTTGATCGTTTATTCACAGAAATTTTTCCTTTTTTTATGTTTAAGGTGTTTTTGCTAACATTATTATAAAAAATTAAAAATGTTATGTAACATGTAACTTACACTGTTAAGGAACGAAGTGCAGTAGAATAAACAAAAATTAAAAAAAACATACATTTTATTTGTGCAAGTGTTATACAGTTTCAAAAATAAAAGTTTAGTTTTCTCAGCTTTCTTAAAATGTGACTTTGATCGTTATTCCCGTGCACCCTTCAATTGTAGTTACACTTAATAAAGAAATCCATATCTTAAGTGTTAAATTTATATTTATTAATTACGAGGGAAAGTATTCATATATTTTACACACACACATGGATTATTTTAGTTTTCCTCCTCATGCATTCACAACAATGTAGCTCGGCGTTAATCTGTCCATATTCAGAGCTCACAGGTTATTGGTTAAAAATAAAAATTAAATTTACTCCTTACATGTTCGCTGAATATTGGACATATATCTTTCAATACGGAAATAAAGTGGTATCTCACGTGCGACTGGACACGAGGAAAACCACAGTTGGAATTATATTTAATTTGTTTTCGCATCATGATTTAACACCTATTGTTTGCAGCGTGTAGGTTAAGAAATAGCTTAATGTAAATATATGAACCATTGTTCGGTGCATAAATATGTCATTAAAGTATCAGTAATTGACGAATGAGTTACAAATATACGTGCACTAATTCAACGTGTATAATACCATGCACTCTTTCTTCGATACTTGATAATTACATTTAAAAATTATCAAAAAGAAACTTGCTTTGAAACCATTTTTCTTGTTTAATTAAAAAAGTTTATTATATATTTTTTTACATACAATCAGATTTATTAAATATGGCAAATGATTCAATGAAAAACCACAACGTTACACAAGCACTTAGAAAATATTCCAAATAGGTACTTTATTACTTACAAAACAACCTGGTGGTAAAATCGCATAACGTGTAAACGCTCATTAATTCATGGTAGCCGAAGAGAAGATAAACGCATGCAGTCACGCTGTTCGTGCATATTTTATTGCAATGATTTAATTTTTACCTTTTGTTTATGGCTCGGCGCGCCGGTACAATACAAAGTGAAACTACGTCGGAGGTTTATGATTGCTAAATTATTTATCCAATTTATGCGTGCCAACGACAACACTCCTCGAAACAGCTCCATACATAATTGAAGAATTAGTAGCTGAATATTGTCTCAATTGGTTCAAAATAAAAGAGAAACGAGATACGCAGATTTCTTAAAATGTTACATTGTTTGCCATGATGTCATGTCATGGTCGTCATAGAGTCTCATACATTAAAAAATAACGCAAATATGATGTCAGCTGTTCAGAAAATGCGTGGAATTGCAATATTAATTTTTTCATCTTCTTTGTACTTTCGAATCTAAATATTCCAATCGTTAATTTTCAAGTTATTTACATTTTCTCAATTTTCGTTTTTCTGCAACGTTTCATATGAAGTTATATTTTACTTCCTTCTCTGTATTCAATTTTTTATATGTTACCTACTACCGCCACGAACATGATTACTTGGATTTCATATAATGGAATTCAAGTTTCATAAAACGAATATATCACAGCTGTCGCAAATTCTGTAGTAGACCTCATTTAGAAAACTAAGTTGTTTCAAGATTGATTACACTTTTTAACTTTATTAAATCCGAGCAGAAGTACACATCGAGGTCCTTAAAAACTTCAGGTTATCATAAGAGCTACACATTTATTTCATAATCATAATAACACAGACGATGGTTTCCTTGCGGAAGACAAGGATTGCATTATTTATAATTAGGAGAAAGAGCAATGGATCCAAAATGTATCCCTGAGGTACTATTCAAAGATCGATAGAAAAAAAGATGTAAGTCAATACACATAATTAGTCCGATTCGAAACACTTCAATAATGTCAGAGCTCCTTCTTACGAAGGCTTTCGCGTCCGTTGAACAATGTAGTTTCTTCGTATCCGAGTTTGAACCCCGTCAGTCCGGATACAAGAAACAACAATGTCAGAGCTCATTCCAAAGTTGCTCTTGCTTAAAATCAATGAGTGTTGAATAAATAAATATTGGTATTGGTAAAGTTACATGTTAGTGAAGTGATATTGATTGGCAGTTTGAAATTAGATTTCTGTTGTCAGAATGTAGGCGTCATACGCAATATTTCCCAAGAATAGTTGATTCAATTATTGAATTATATTCAGGAGGGTGTTGCAAGTCGTCCTTTTTCTACTTTTCTACGTGCGCATTCAAGTGCAACATGGCATCAAGTGTCATGTCATATTTGATTCTGTTTTCTTGTGAATTGTCTGTTGGCTGATAACGACAGGTAGGTGTTAGAAAATACTAGTCTTGTTAACGTTAATCGCCATTTTTTGTCTATCTGTTGATTTTGCGGGTGCAAGATTGTAGTTTTTTAGTTGCCTCGTTGATGCTGTTCCATTCTGCAACAATGGCAATGTCGTCAGTAAGGTATCAATTAATTTCTCGAATCGCTTATTTGATTTTATTTAGTAGCAGTTTAGGCTTAAGCGTAGGCGTGCTATTCCACCCTGTTCGTTGCAAGTCAACTACGAATCCTTCCGTTTGATTGTCAAGCTGCTCAGTAGTTTTTAGTGCCACTTTAGTGCCAGCGTGATATTTTGCTCACGTTCTCCTCAGAACCCTGCTGTCAATTTATTAGATGCATCATGTATGTTCTGAGATCAGGTCTTTGGACGTTGCTCCTTTGAGCACAAAGAATTCAAAATCAACTCTAGAATTTTCTTTTCGTTTAGCACAGTTAGACTTTAATTGCTTTAAAAAATATCTCTATATTTTTAAGTCTCTAGCCCGGAATCCTTGAACCTCAATATGTAAGTATCTTTCGCGATGTAATCGCCACCAATTATTTAGCATTTTCCGAAAGTTTGGAAAAGTCGAATATAGTATGGCTTCCCTAGCTTGTAACGTGACAATATAAACTACTTTTATATTCTTCGTGCTGACTTGGCCTCTTGATAGTGTTTGATGGTTTCTTTTTATAGCATAGTTTTTTCACTCTCATTACGCCTTAAATTCAAAGAGCATACGCTGCAAGGAACAAGGAACGTGAAAAACCTAAAAAGAATAGTCGGTGGGAAGGCCAACTCAAAGACAGAAATATTGCAAACTTAAATCTGTGATATAAGACTTGGGCCCTAGATCCTGAGATTTCTAGTTTACTGACTAAGCCGCTGGATCAGTTGATCTGCCTTTTTTAATTTTGTCAGGGCGGACAGTGTGACAAATCTTTTAACCTTTTATTCTTGGATATGATTCTCTTGCCAGATGTGTTTCTATTTTCTGATGCCCAACGAATACTTCTATCTCAATTCGTTGTTGTAATCCACTGCTTGACAATCCAAACAGCTACTATATTGATTTATTAATATTATGATTATAAATGGATAAAACACATTCTATGTTTGTGTAAAGCCCGCAAAAATTAAATCTGTTTAATAAATTCAATTATAAATAAGCAAAAATCTGACTATAAAAACCTGCCACGATCCTGAACTCAATTAATTTCCCACATTTTTAGGGGTCTTATAATATTAACGGTAAAAACACAAGAAATTAATGATCTTAAAAATAAAATATCAGACACAATATATATTTAGCACCTTAAATTGCAATGAAATACATAATTTATAGATGAATATGTGCTTAAGAATAAAGAATTTATTTATGAACCCAATCCAACTACTACAAATAAGGCAATTTTGTTGAAAGAAGCTGCAATATATAATCATTTCCATTTAAGGCAACGAAACATTTTTCCATATTTTTTTGCATTCATTTCGATTACTACACGCGAAGGAAACTGTACAAATAAAAAAATATTTCTGTCACATTTCATAAATTAAGGCGTAACTGACGCGGATTTTTAATTAAAAAAAAAAAAAAACAATAGTAACTGTGGATAATATTGTTCAAAGAGTAAGTATAATTGTAATTTACTAAAATAAGAGGTTAAATTGTTGAAAATTAAATTTAATACCAACATAAAATATTATAATTTAAAATGGTGTAAAATTTCATCAGATGCAGGTTTATATTGAACTTTTTAATGCAAATTAATGTATCACAATTACTTTGAAATTAGTAATCTGGTGTGGAAGTCATGGGAAATAGAAAGCAACTAACAGTGGAATGAATTGCTAGACGCTAGACTGTAAGACGCCATAAATTCTCTTTTCATACAATAACGACATTCACAAATAGAAAAACTATTTTTTAATGTCGACAAAAACATATCAATTTGACCAAGAAAAAATTCGATACTGAATGATCGCATGATCAAAACGTTCAACTCTAAACTCATTAAAAACCAAACACACGGCAAAAATTGTTCTAGTATCAGAATTTGAAATTCGTTTAAAACTTACTAAACACATTACTTTTTCAAAAATTAGAAGCTTTTCGAATTAGAGAACTGACCAAGGACTGGATTGTTGATTAAATGGAAGAAATCAATATGTAGAGATTAATAATACAAAGCCACGTTATTTAAAAAAAAATCACTTGGTGTACCGCAAGGTTCGGTTTTAAGTCCGTTCTTATTTCTCCTTTTTATAAATGACCTGCCGAAATATTGCCCAAGTGCGGATAATGTAATACTATACGCAGATAACACCAATATGTTTATCTGCGAGAAGAGTGAGACTGAACTAAAACAGAAAGCTGGAGCGGTCAGTTGTGAATATTATAAGATAATATTGGACAACTTTGTATGAATAACGAATATCATTCACACGATACTAGAATAAAAAATAATCTACATCTACCATTCAGTAGAATAAGCGTTTCAATTAAGGGATATTTTTCTACTGGAATAATAATAATTTATAATAAGCTGCTAACATTTAAGTTTTTCTTTCCATTGCAACATTTAAAAATCAGTTGAAGCATTCTCTTTAGATCGTTGTTTTTATCCTCTGGATGAGTTTCTTGAGTAACATCTCAAGTTGTATTTTATTAATGTATTTCTTTTAAATTACATGTATTTATAGTTGTAAAAATGTCGATACCATTTTATGAGCCTACTTTTTATTTTTTGTGAAATATGTATGCAAGTTATAATATTATGGACTGTCAATAAGCTTATTATTATTATTGGATTGTGTTTACTTTACGAAAAATAATGTCGAGCTTGTTTCACTAATAAAACGTGTAAAATGTAATAAAAAACAATAAAACAATAACAAGAACCAGTAAAACGCAATTAACAATTTTAATTTAGATATTCAGAAATTAAATATTGCTATGGTAACTGTTCTAACGAAAAGTCGATGTAATATAAATTATGGGAACTTCTACTTCTACTGCCTCGACTTCTAAAATGTATATATAAGGATTATCGTTTGAAACGAAGGGCTCGTTATATACTTTGAAAATTAAAACTTGCCAATGAGTATATTACTTAAATCAGCATTCAGTTTCCACTTTCAACAAATATTTTTCCCTTCTATTTACTACAGGGAATGAAAACAGGTTTGCAGCAATCACATTTGTGAAAGAAACAAATATGTCTAAAATGGTAATTTTTAATTGTATAAGAAATCCGAAAATGTTATTATAACTTCCGAGTTTCATTTCTGAAATTTAGGTTAACTATGTAACGAGGGAAAATTACCAAAACTTAATAAACTCCAGCCAGTTTTCGAAATTATTTGAGAAGTACAAGATTCTGATAAAACTCTAGAGCAAAACGAAAAATCATAAAACGGAAGTTTATAAATATCATCGAATTGTTGAAATAGGTCAAGTCAGTATCATAAAAAACGCATTTGAAATATCGAATTTTCATATTCTGTTTGTGAAACAAGTAATTAAATTTAGCAAAAATGAGTAATGTTCATATAATTATTTTTAAATTCCAGTTATGCATTTTATTTTCATGCAAATTTTAATCCAAGTTCATCAGGAAAATATGGATTTCATTTTTAAACGTTGTATTTGAATCCACTATACCTTAAAATTATGATTAATTAACTATCATTAACGTTACAGGTCGTATAAATTTCAACTTTCTCTTCTCGCTTTAATTCTAATATTTATTGCAAAGCTGTTGCTTTTCATTAACCGTACAGGAACAAAACGTCCAAGATTTTGGACTTTATTTATTTGCATAAACCTTAATTACCGTTAATTTTTATAAACCAAATTCTGGTGATTGAGACACACGCTGATCTTTTAAGAGGTAACATTAATTGCCTTATAATAATAAAATGGATATTTCACATGGATTGTATTTAAATTCGTTAATGTTATCTTGATTTAACGGTTACAGTTTGAAAGTGTATTCGCCATTGTTAACCCGAAACGAGAGTTTGCAATTAAACTTTTTCTTTAATATAACCACACTGTTTGTACAATAGAATTATTTGTTGTGCGATTTGTCGGTCAAGGTGTTTAAAAAATAATGGAACGTGATGACTAAACAATTCTTGAAAATAAATATTTTATTCCACAAAGAATACAGAGTGTACAAATTAATTATTATTTATTAATTTATTTATTAACTAAATTAACTCTTAAACCAAATTTTTATCATTTTCAGTGGTCTTTGATGAACTCTAATTGTAAGCTGTGAAAATTTTTAGCTACATAGGTTCAAGGTCAGATACGCGAATTTGCGAATGAAGCGATTCCGACTTTATGAAAATGTGGATTATCTGTAAGGATGTCATATTCTCTTGTTTTGGGAGTTACTGTGACAAAGAAACTACATTACATTTAATGAATAAAACTGAGTCAAACTTGTTTTTTGAAAATGCCAAATTTAATTGTTATCTTATAAATATTCGACGAAAAGGCAATTGAACATAAGAAACACAAAAGCCAAAATAAAATCATATGAAAAGCCGAAGATGTAAAACGAGTTAAAAAAATAATGTTGTTTGTTAAAGTGAAAAAATAATTCTTATTGAACTGCGGCAATAAGTCATACACAGAAAATTTGCAGTGAAAAATGGGTGCACAGAGTGCTTAACTTGTCATATTTTGTTCATAATGATATTGACAATTATTGTTGTATATGTTATAAATATTTTTCCGGTAATGCCGCAGAAGAAATGAAGTTGACGATAACTATGAAGAAACGAAACGTTGTACAATAATTTCAAATACAGAATTAGTCCCCATAAAAGGGGACTGCAGGAGACTTATGAAATCTAAAAAGGATTTCAAATAAAAGTTATAAGTAACAAACTAAACTTAAGTTTTCAGTTTTTTGAAGGCTGGTAGACATCTAATACATTAATTGCATTCTCTGTGTCTCTTCAAATAACTTACAATTTAGGTGTTCAAATCAACTTTGTCTTCACAATAAAACCTTCATTTTTTGCACATTTCATTTATGTAGTATTTTGTCGTTAATTGTTTTTTAATAAAATAATTCCCATTAACGTTTGCCTATAAATAGTGTAAACTTTATTTTGAACCATTCTTGGTATTTGAGAATCATGCTACAGATCGGTTATTAAGTGAAATTTTGATGTATAGGAAGAGGTTACGTAGTACATCTTCACTTGTTGAGATTTGTAAGAAATAACATAACACAATTTGCAACGCCGATTTTGAAAACTTTTGTATATTTGTTAAAATGGTTAACATTTAGTCAGCTACAATTATAATAAAAAAAAAAAAAATACAGAAGAAAGGATAAAACGGTAGTTTTGATTTTTTGATTACATCTTGTAAGCTAAGCTTATGATTTCTAAGACCAATGGCAGACCAAAAAAGGTTCACATTCTGTATAATTTTTTCCATTCAATTCTTTGTCCATTCAAGCATTCACATTGCTTAACTATATGGCAATATACTTGGAGCAATTGATATTTCTTCCTTCTATATTCCCAAGTGTACACCTTTTTTGAATTTGGAAGAATTTAACTTCCACACGATATCGTTCTTTTATATTTCTTCACCCCTTCTGTCTTTCTACTTGATTCAACACTATATTCTGTATGAAAAAACTATCCAGTCCTAATCATCTTTCGAGCAAAATTAGTAGAGGATTTTTTTTTTTTTAATTATTAATTAAAATACTAATATTTTTTTGACCAAATTTATATTAAACATGATTTATCTTTAATGAGAAATATTTATGTGGGAACAGTTCAACTTTCATAGTAATCGTATGAACAAATTACGAAAAGGAATTCGTTGTTTACAAACCGTAATAAAATCCTTTTACATAATTATAATAGAGGTTACTTAACTGACTATAGTCTAAACCTGCTTTAAAGCAATAAAAGTGAAGATGCATTAAAGATTTAATTACAAGTGTATTACTTCTAAATGTATTACAGCTGGCGCACTTTTTACAATTTATTTTATATTATAACGTATAAAATAAAATTTATTAAATGTACGCTTCACGAGAAAACAGTATTAAATTCGTCCACAATTTGGTGAACGTGATTTAACTTAGTATGCCGTAGTTCACTGTTGTTCTTTTTATTCTTTCTCGATGATTTTGGTTTATTTCCAGATGGTATTGATATTATAGCCTTTCTTGGTTTATTCCATTGTGTTATTAATGTTATTATATAGTTTTCTGTATGGCTCGTACATATGTATGTTATCCTGCTCCATTTGTTTATAGGGAGGTATATCAAATCTAATGTTTCTTCAATTAACTTATTCTTATTCCTTTGTGTATGTTATTATTCTTATCAAAAAATCAAAAGATCCAGGTTTGAATGTTCTTGTACACGAAATTTATGTGTTATCTGTATGAAGCCAATACTTACATAAAAACAACAAAAACACAAGGTGCAATAAATACTCCAACTCAATTTGTCAACCATGGTAGTGAGTCAATATAAAACAATAAACTCTAAGAAAATTATACATTTTTTGGGTGTGTGTTTGGTGCTGGTCCGACTGTGATCTGATCAAGCTTGTCAAGACTGCAGGAGCACCTTTTATGTATATTTCTGTGTGTAAAGTGTTGCATGGCTTTGTTACTATCACCTCCTCGTCGTAAGAGCTGTAGCACTGTTAATTATGCCAACAGTGAAAACTGACTATGGAGGTTTCTGGACACACCAGGAAAAATCCCAAAGCGCGACTCGAACCCTCGACCCACAGATTCTAGATAGAAAG
Source organism: Lethrus apterus (assembly GCA_018397195.1). Lineage (NCBI taxonomy): Eukaryota > Metazoa > Arthropoda > Insecta > Coleoptera > Geotrupidae > Lethrus > Lethrus apterus. The sequence continues at coordinate 5,841 of JAFFZR010027981.1, read as the reverse complement.
TAGAGTTGTAAGATGAATAAAACGAATGATTTTGACGTATATTAAACAATGGAAAAATGTACTAAAATGAAACCTACTCATATCGTGTCAAGCAGATTATTATCTGTACTTTACATTGTTATCTTCACAATGCAGTATTATATATGTTAAAGAATTGAGGTACAATTGTTGAAATTAATATGTTCTTGCCAATCAACACATAAATCAAAGAATATCCAAATTAATTCTAAGTAATAGAAAATGTATAGTGGAGTATCCTTTTGGGCGCACAATTTAAATTATAAAAAATTAACTTGTCATGTCACGATTGAAGTATTACATCATTTTAATAAAGATATAATTATTGACTATCGACTTAATTTGTTACTTGTAATTGCTATGTAAATAACACATTGGTTAGGCACGTTCTTAGTTCGTTCGCCATTGAGCTATCATAACTTATTTGTTCGTTTATTGTGTAATCCAGGATATTCAATTATCAAAATTTCGAGTTTAGTAATTGAACATTGCACAAGCATAATTTATATTAACATCACCTCCTTTTAATCCAGCTGATTTTTATATTATTAATATTTCTTAATAATTATTTGAAAACAAGTGTCCATAAAATATTTTTTCTAATGTATAATAATAGCATTTTTCTCTATTACACATTTTTGATGTGTTGCTCTCTGATATATTGCGGCTAGTCTCTGGGGAATTTGAAGTTTATTAGTATTTCACATCTTTGGAATTCGAACTGACACTCATACAAGACTTACGGACCAATTATTATTTATTATTATTCTAGTGAATCCCTTTTTATATCCATAGATGATGGATGGCATGGAGCTACAACACCTGCACTTCAACATACTTGTTGAAGTGCATGTGTTGTTTACAACTTAGTATATGAATTTGCGATATTTGATATAGGCATGTATGCAGGTATTGTTTATAGCTTAATATGCGCGTTAATTTAATATTTTACGCAGTCTATTGCATAAAATCTGAAATGTTAATATTCTCAAAATGCACTGGCCCCGTACATTCACTTAACACTTGCGACATCTTCAAGTAAAGAAGTCCAGTATTCGTCGTCAAAAATGAATCTTGATCCAGCTTGGAAGAAATTATTATCTGATTGAAGTTATTTTATAATTCTATTTACGAGCAAGGTTCTAAAATTTCAATACGTACACGTCTTATAATACCAATGACATTTTACGTTACAATTCAATCCATACAATTTATTTTATTTTTATTGAACTTAGTTTGTAAACTAAAAATCTAGTAATATTATAACCGCAGATAATTAATATGTGATAAAATGTGATAAAAACAGTATGATTATTGCCAAAAGAATAAAAATGTTTGAAACAATATTTAATTATTGAGCTTTGCTACATGTAATAATAGTAGAACGTTAATAATTCTTACATACAAACAATTATGAATGTAATATTTTCCTGGCCTAAGGTGTTCCCCTTTACTAACCCATTGATTTGATACACCTTTTTTGCATGCAAAATCGATGAATAATAGTCATTACTACATCAACAATAATAAATGAACAAATGAATAAAAGTAATATTAAGGTTTAAAATGTATGCTTCGTCAATAATAAAAATATATACTAAACGACCTTCATTGCAAAAATATATAGCCAATTATGTATTCAATCATGGAACTTGATAAATACATAATAGAATAATTACTTAAAATTTTATGAAAATAATTAAGATTCTAACAATTACTTTTAAAGAAAATTATATCTCACCGATAACAACGCAACAAAGCAATTATAATATGTGTCAAAGGTAAATCAAATTAAATATATCGTCAATAGCAGAATCTGCTATTAATTTAGACTTTCTCTTTTTCAATTGCATTTTCATTCTAGTACATACGTGCACACGCCTAAACCAGCACATGTTCTTTTATTATTCCACCGATATTTATCATTACACACGCAAGAAATTGTGACACTCACCACTGACTATGTGAATTAGAACATACCAGCGCGTTATCAATTTTGAATTAAATTTTCTAATAAATTTTTTCAAATAAATTGCAATAAAATTAATTCAATCCAACACGATGAAAATATTTTTAACAACATTTAATAAAATTTCAACATTGTTATACTTCAATATCATGCTATTTAAAAGCATGTATTTAAATGATGCTAGATAATATGATAATAAGATATTCCAACAAGTTATAATGTTTCAGATGGATATGAACAGAAATCACGTATTAAGAGGCCTAGAGCCCCACCACCACCGGAAAATGATGTGGAGCAGGATGAGCTAGACGAAAGAAATAATCCTCTCAATACAAATTTCGTTCCGCCAGGATTTTTAAGTCCTTCAGTCGTAGAATATCTTGAATTAGGGAAGTCAATTCCTGGTAAGTCTGTTATGAAATTCGTAATCGAATAAAAGAATCAGATTAAGGATATCAAATAATAAATAAATTTATTTTTTAAATTTAATACAGTGAGATCGAAAAAAAGATTAGTCAAAGTAAGCCATGAACAAAAATCGGCATGTCTTTACTTAAACCACTATTTATTTCTTAATGTCAAATTGACGTTTGTCAAAAATGTCAAATCAATGCTTTTCTTTTAGAATTCTGTTTTTGAAATGGAAATGAAACAGTAAACGGTGAATGACAATATTCTTACGATGCCGTTATGAAGAATTTCAGAAGCACTTTCCTATTGAACATTTTTGACAAACGTCAATTTGACATTAAGAAATAAATAGTGGTTTAAGTCAAGACATGCCGATTTTTGTCATGGCTTACTTTGACTAATTTTTTTTTTTTTCGATCTCACTGTATATTAAACTATAAACACTCTGAACATTAATACAACGAAAAATAACACTTCGTATATCGTACAATATGGTTTACTTTGCATACTAATTGGTATGCAATTCATAACGTTCTGACAGAAAACGGAAACCTAGTAATAATAGTAAAATTGGTAATAGTTTTTTTGACAATGTAGAAGTTGACGCGCCATTGAAGAAAAGCGTAAAAGTAAAAGGTATATGTGTTGGTATTATTTTAATAGCACATTACAAAATGACGTTATATAATAAAAGGATGTAGCTGAATATACAAGAGTTACAAAATATAATTATAAAAGAATGTACCAATATAAATCTAGAAAGCAAATTTAAAGTAAATTTAATGCTTTCTATAAATAAAAAGGTATATATTTTTAACAGCGTATATAGTTTATGTTTTTCGTACATTAATTAAAAGTAATGTAATATTTATTTACTTAGTATTTCCACTACTTCGGTGTTTCCTAAGTGACATTGACAGTAATAACTTTAAAATGTAGATTCAAATGCACGACTCGCATACAATAAAAGTCCATTCATAGCGTTTTTGTATTCCACCATGATTTATTATTCTTCTTAAATATTTGAAATTATTATGATAGAGACGATAATGTGTCAATAATACCATATCAAAAAATTATATGATACGAATAAGTCGTGCCAGACATTTTGGCATTTTAGCCCCAAGACAAAATATTACTCTCTCACTCCATTACGGGGGATTTAAGCCATTCGCACCATTTAAAAATCTTGCTGTATCATTTAATTATAGACGTACCATAATGGAACGTAATTTTGGATTGGAATCGCTTGCGAAATCTCCAGTTGTTTGCTGAATTCCATAAATAGTAAATATCATGGTTTAATATGGATTTTTAATATGTTTTCTGTATTAAGAGTGGTTAGTTTCGACTAGAACATATTTCTGAATTGGAGGCCAGACTTTAGCAAGAAAATTCACGCTGTCTGTTTGTGGCAATTACTAATAAATATAACCGCTGGACAAGTCTCCTTGTACACAGTAAAGGTCACATGAGTGAATTTTGTTTCATGCACCTTATAAGGCGCATGTTTTCAAATAAATCTTGTTTAAGTGCGTTTGAAACTGTCTTATCGCCATGGACATATTTACTTCAGAGATGCAGCGCTGTTGTAGGATGGGTGTAATTACGTTGTTCAGATGTTTGTTACATATAAAGGTCCGAAACCACAACCCAGCCCGTGATACATCAAAAAAATAGTAATTATGGGTGTCAATTTTTATTGATGTTTTATAAGGTTTAAAAGATATGATTATAGCACCTTCAACAGATGTACAGTTATTAGCCGAGTTTCAATATTAAGATTAAGGAATGTGTAAATGTTTATTATATACACAAAAGGCTAAAAGGCTAAGTGGTTAATAAATAATGTCCAAGATAAATAAAATGAAAAGTTTTGTTTAGTGGAAACCAGCCAAGTAGGATACAAAATATCATGAATGGAATATTTTTATTTTTAATACCACACAATTGTTTTTTCACATTGAGGAGCACTTTTTGCTGAATTGTTTATGTAGATAAATCGTTTATTATTGGAGGTTTCAAATGATCGGTTCGTCCAGGGAAATGTGAAAATTAAAACAAAACATGTGATTCGTAATCTATATTCTTTCATATATTTTTTTTTTTACCTGGATTAAGCCATCTAATCTCCAATAATCCAAATACACCAGTAGGAATATTTCCAAAAATCTTTATCTTTAATATTTTTGCAAATTTTCTTTAAAAAGAATTTTTATCTTCTAATTTTCAGGAGTATTTTTAACTTTTTACTTGAAACTTCTTGCTTTCATTTGTTAAGAAATTTATATTGTATCCAATTTGGACAACATTTTTGTGAAGTTTTGTTGTATGTTCTGGAAAGCATCTGCAATTCTTTCTTTCATGTTTTAGATTTTGGTGGCACCGTTGGATATACAAGTTTTGCAGCTAGTTTTTCGTACTGAAACGTAGTTAACTTTATCGTGAAGATCAAATTTAAAAATTTTAAATTTCTAATTATAATATAATAAAGTATTTCTATTACGCAGCGCATTTCATCCATACATACATTTAGTAAATAAATGAGAATGTTAATCAATTCAAACAATTTTGTGACGATAATGAAAACTGCAACAAGTAGATCAAGGACGCCATCTTAAAATGACAGTAGCCGTGACTGAATATGAATTACGTTTGATATCGTTTATCACACGCAAATCTTGCCACTACATTGCATATTTAAAGTTTGGATCAACGTCATGTTCATACATAATTCACAGCATCGGTTTGAATAAATACAATTTTATACATATGGATGACGATTAATGCCAATCGTGCTCGACGGTGTGCAAAAATAAATTAAATAAACGCGATGCTGAAAGCTCGCTTTGTAATTGAGCATGAAAAAATTTCCACGAACGAAAAAACTGCACGTTTAATTTTCATGGCAAAATGATTACAAATAATTACAATAAATAACTTTGCCGTCAAAATAATTATTTTTTAATCCGATTGCGTTGTTATTACGTACATTTATTTATTTTTAAAATTCGAACGAATTTGATTTACGTATGAATAACATACAAAAATATTGCAAATTCAACGACAAGTCGAAAGATCTATTATATGTACGAGTTACAAAGGAGCTATTAACACGAATTGGTGACATGTGCCATGGTAAGTGTTCCTGCGCTATATGCCATCCCAATTTTTCAGCCTGTTATGTCCACCAAAAGATGGCGTTATCGGTATCCACCAAGAGAATTGGTATAAAAAGGTGTCAAACGCCATTCGGTCATTCCGACTAGGGCTGGGATCCGGATCCGGATATTTCGGATCCGGATCCAAAACTATCCGGATATCCGGATACCTCATATTTTCAATATCCGGATCCGGATCCGGATCCGCTATCCGGTTCCAGATCCGGATCCGGATCCGGATCCACTATACGGTTCCAGATCCGGATCCGGATCCGGATCCAC
>JAFFZR010027980.1:0-16002 GCA_018397195.1 Lethrus apterus | reverse complement strand
GTCGACTCCCTAGCCCTTCGCCTCCGGCGTTTCTCTGCCCCCGTGCGGTTCCTCCCCTTTTGGGGGGGTCCCTGCAGCTGCAGAGTATGGATTCCCTCGAGAATCCCTCGTTCGGCCCCCGGAGAGTTCCCCCTTTCGGGAGCACCTTCCCCGGTGACCGGAGTTGGGTGGGAGTCCCCTTGTTCAGGAGCCTCCACACTTGTTTGTATTTTTTGTATAAACGGTTCCATATATAGTCCCACGAGTTACACGGGAAATAAAGGTCACCCCCGGCAGAGCCCGGTTACCGGGGTAAGGCTATTTACAATGGGATTTCGCCCGGTTTCCCAAGGGCATCGTTCACGACACTGCACCCCCAGTGCCACGCAGCCAAGGCCAACGATAGCTTACAACCTTGCTTGGGGAGTTGGTCCGCGGCAGGGTTGGCGGTTGTTCCACCGCCGCCCCCTATCCGCCACCTGGGGACGCGCCTGGTGGGTAGCTCAACCCCCCTCTACTTACGTAGAGGAACAGGCGAATGAATTATAATAGTGTATCTGTCAAATGACAGAGGTAAGAAAAGTACCATGCAATCTTTTCAGTTAAAGATTGTTGTGATCCTGATTTTAAAATATCATTGGTCCATAATATATGAGGTTGATTATCATATTTGTTTTGTTCACTTTGGATGATATTTAGCTTATGTTGGAGGTATATTTCTTATTCCGCCAGCCATATCTTCCGCGAACATCAATTCAGCGATTTTTGTTTCTTCCATCTTCCGGTACACCAATTTTAATTTTATCATCTTTTTCTTTGCTTCCTTTATTGCATCGTGTATCACTGCCGAAAATAGTAACGGACTCAATACACATCCCTGTCTGACTCCTGATACTTCATTGTTTGTTCTTATATAGTTTTCATCATTTGTACATTGCCTTGGGTGCCTCAATTGTTTCCATGTCGATTCCTCTTTTTTCCAATGCCTGCCAAATGTCTTCTCTTCATCATTTCCCTCATCATTTCCGTCATGTCTTCCATTGTCTCAGTTTTGGCTGTCCATTTCGCTGCCACTTACTGTTAGTTTTCACTACACTGCCCCTGACTTCTGTCGGCGCGCGGCGGTAAAAACCTGTCCCGTTTCACCCGGAGTATTGGCATTTCTCCATTATCTTATTATCTAGTCTCATCTTTTCTAAGTGTGTTTAATGTCTATTTATACATACTTTTATTTTCAGTTTAACTCTTTTTAAGAACTTTCTATGCTATTTATATTTCTTTATTTGTCCCACCCGTTTTTATCGTTCTCGGCCTAAATGTCGTGATATGATAATATTGATAATATTCGTTGAACGAATTTTTTTATCGTCCCTCTCAACCGACACGCCCGTCTCGTATGACTGTCCGAAAATTAACTCTTTAAATTCTCTTGATATAAAATATAATAGTAGCTCTAAATCTTTAAGTAATCAACCGGTATTCTTTAGGCGGTTATTTCTTATTTAATTTTATTGTCTATTTGAATAATGCTAATTATACACAGTGGGCCGAAAAAACCGGCTCAAAATTTGTACGGTCATATCTTCCTAAGTTATTAATATTTTTTAATAATTAATATACCAGTGAAAAGCCCAATTTTTATAGATAAGATTAAGCACTTTTGCTCTATAGACATGGTACCAACTCAAAAGTTCTGCGTCATGACATGAAGGCATGCAAATATTCTGCTTTTTAAGAAAACTATCTCAATTATAAGGTTACAGATATGGTTCAATATACCTCTTCTTTTTATTAACCACCATTTGCAATAGTCTTCTCCAATCCCAATTACAGAAGCTATTTGTCTCTGGGGCAGCTGATTCCAGCATTCCGTTATTCATTCCTTTAGATTTTAGATTATAATATCGAGAATTCGTGTTCTATCGTAGACTGCTTTTTCTAAGTGACTCCCAAATAAATTGATCCATCGGATTCAAGTCTGGACTGCGAGGTGCCCATAAATTTTGTTCTATAAAATCAGGACAGTTCATCTGAAGATACGTTATTGTTTGTGCCGTCGGTGTGATGGTGCTCCGTCTTGCATAAAACAATAATCTGGTAAATGGTGGTTAATAAAAATGGGGGGCATATTGAACTATATCTGTAACCTTATATTTGATATAGTTTTGTTTATTTTCATACCATTCAAAAAAAATAAATAAATTTCTTAAAAAGCAGAATTTTTAAAAGCATTCATGTCATGACGCAGAACTTTTAAGTTGGTACTATCTCTTCAGAGCAAAAGTGCATCATCTTATCTATAGAATTTGAGCTTTTCCCTGGTATATTAATTATTAAAAAATATTAATAACTTACGAAGATATGAGCGTACAAAATTTGTGCCGATTTTTTGGCCCACTGTGTATGTATGCATTTATACACCACTGGTACAAAAGTAAATAAATAACTACCTATCTTATTCCTGCCTATACTACGTTAGTAAATTCGGAGGAGTAGACACATAAGACAGCATTACACCAGAACCATTTTCGAACTTACCACTAGTTGGCAGTACTTGCCCCTCCATTCATATTTACGAGATTAATTCACCTTGCTGTACTTTAGTTCTATAAAGGACTGTTTTTAATATTGTTAATAAACAATAAATGATTTTCCAATACTTTAAAATCGACACCTGTCACCTGTCATACATTAAATACCGGAAATCTTGCGAATACGGCAATTTACACTGTGTAAATGTGTCTCGCAAGTATAGAGTCAGTGATTGAATTTTTTAGGTGAATTTTAATTTACTCCTTCGAATTTACGAACTTAGTATAGTACTTTATTGACTTGACAAACTACCTTAATCGAGCAATTTTCTCTAGTCGTACTAGTTATTTTGTTTTATTTAGGAATCATTTCGTTAATTCTACCATTTGTTCGTAGGGTCAAGTGGGGTAATTGTAAACTAGGGGTAATTATGAACAGTGCTTAATATTATTAGAATTTTAAAATTGAATGGTTCCGCACCTTTACGCCATTTGATACACCCCGGCCGGTAACGCACCGCACAATTTAGATCCAATTCAACGGATTGAACGTGTGATGTTGCGAAAAGTTTTGCGCGTTGTTTTTAACTTCGTAATTCGTAAACTCACTGAACGATAACTTTCGAACTGTCTATTTTTTATAATGATAAATTTGTGATGTAAAGAAACTTATTTCATTGACGTAAGTTCAAGGTTACTGATTTACTCGGTACAAACAAGTGTTTACAATTACCACAATGAAATAATGTACTTGTGGGGTAAATGTAAATCTTCGGGTAAATAAAAAAATCGTGTTTTTCTTTCCAGAAAAGAAAAAATATGCCCAGAAGTAAGTAAAAAAAACTGTAGAGAGATACACTCATGACGATTTTATAAGGGCAGTCAATGACGTAAGAAACAAAAATTGCACTTATCGTCAGGCTTCATAAAAATATAATTCACTTGCATTGTTGTTCTCATTGCATGTTTCAACTGGAAAATCTCGTCCCCGAACAGCAACCCGATCTAAACCAGCATTTCCAATTCCCTAACAAACTTTACTAGTAGATCAATTGGACATCGAATAATGTGTTTCCATTTACCCCATATATTTGCACAGTATAATTTTTCGATAGGGTAATTGTAAACAGTCCTTGAAAGTCAGATAGTAACTCGTATGAAGGTAAAATTTGGATAAAATCTTTAAAACAGTTGAAACTATATGGGTATTATTACAGTGGTCAACAATTACTTGACACTTGACTATACCACTATATTTCTCTTAATCGATTGCACTTTTCCTATTAATGTAAAATGCGAAATGTAAAATTATAAATACCGATTCTTCAAAATACCAAAAGTTAAAGTGTGAACCTCAGAAGCCAAGTATCGAAGGGCAAATAAAGTCAAGGGCAAAATACCACAAATAGCTTAACGTATTTTCCACTGTTAATGTTAATTAATAATAATTAATTCTGAAACAAGTCACATTATTTTAACAGGTAAGAGTTGACCTTAGTCCAAGCATAAATCTTGGCTTGGTTTGTTTGAGCGTACGCAATGTTTTATTGTTACCAGCAACTATATAACTTCGAAGTTGTATACTTCATCATCCTTTATCATCAAGTTGATATGATTATAAATCCTCTCCTATTGGGTTTTGTAAACGTTCTTGATTTCTATATCCACTGATTCCATTTAGAAATACCTATGAAGATCAAGACTTGTGTTTACGATGTTACTCGTAACTTTGTTTGGTTACATTTGTATAGTATTTTTGTTCGTTATCTTACTGCCGACATGGATTCCCTGTGTCAGTCCGCACTGGTTACACGATCTGATTGTATTGCAGTATTTTATTATGTGTAAATAATTAGCCAATAAAATTTCTTATATTTTAGCGCTATCATTTCTTCTCATATGCTATTTCCATCATAGCGTTGAATCTAATGAAATACCCATGAAATTTTAAGTGTTACCGTGGGATATGATTTAGTCATTAATTATCACAGGGAATCTTTTTGTTCGTAAAGTTTACTTGATTTTACTAGCTTTCGTTCAGTTTTAATAAAATTAAATTTCTAATGTAAAGCCAAACGTGGTTACTGGAAAGTTCAACAGATTTTATAAAATTTGGAAGATCCAATACTGTTCCTATTCTCTGAAGATTTGCTATGATAAATTCTTGTTTGGAATTGTTTACTATTGGTCGATTTAAAGCAATGCAAGATCTTCGTCATGTTCAAACTATAAAGTGTAATTCTTAGCAAGAGATTTACAACCGGTCACGATATTGGAAAAAATGTGGCTTACGTTCGATCATCATTTATTAAAGAAGATACACTTGACATATTTCCTAACAAAATATACAGGGTGTTATATAAAACTCCGACCAAATGTCACCATCGTACTGATCAATACAAGGAATATTTAGTCTGTACGTTTCCTAAACCTATAAACTAAAAGCATTTTAAATTTAAATTTTCCCATTCCCCTCGCAATTATAGGCGTAATATTTATATTGCTGTCTCGTTTCCACGACTGTCTCGTATATCATTCGCTTGCGTTACACTCGCACAACTAGCTTCGTAAATCTGACACAGAACTGCTGTATAATCAAAATTTAAAAACCAAGAATTCGTATTCATATTAACTCTACTGTTAACAATAATAGATCGACGTTGTATAAGAATCTTAGGGTTGACAAACCTAGGTTCGCGTGGCGAATGTATACCTCACATATATCTCGGTAAAGATGCACAAGCGTTTTAACCGTGTTTAATGGTCATTTATTGTATTTCTTATTTGTGATATATTTATTATATACTAGCTGTGCCCCGCCACGCGTTGCTGTGCAGTCTCAGTCTTTGACCAAACCGAACCCAACCTAATATAATTCTGTTGAGAACGAAGCAGATCTGAAGCTGCGGAACGCGATCGCCGTCCTCGCAGCCGTGCATCCTCAAGTCCGGCTGCACGTCGCTCTGCTGCTTCCTCGGCACGTATTTGAGCCATTCTTTGTCTGTTTCGCTAGTTCGCTGCTGCCCGTTCTTCCTCAGTTCGATTTGCAATTACTCGTCGCACTGCATCCGCTCCGCGAGTACGACGATCTAAGTTTGATCTACTGTTACGGCACCGATGTGATTGAAAACCGCGGCGTAGTCCGCGGATTCGTAGACGGGCGCGTAAACAAAGGAACTTCCGTTTTTTCGGAATAACGGGCGAAAGAATAATGACCGTTGGTGACGGTTACGGCACCGTTGCAATTAGAAACCGCGGCGTGGTCAACGGATTCGTACAGCGGCGCGTAAACGAGGAACTTCCGTTTTTGCGGATTAAGAAATCAGTGTCGCGATAACACTAAAATAAAATGGCGGCGGCGTTACGTTGCACTTCAGTTTGCGGAATGTTAAAGGAAAGCACGCGACGATGCGATTGAATTCGCGCCTTGGTGAAACGCGAATTATGAAACCACGTGGCGATGCAAAATTAATTCTCGATTCGATGACGAACTCGCGAATGAAAATACCACGTTGCGATGCGAAATGAATTCACGCGTTGTTAGAACACGTGCGAATGAAAATAACACGCGGCGATGCGATAGAATTCACGCTTTCGTTAAGACACGCGCGAATAAAACTAGCACGCGGCGATGCAATTCGATGAAATGCACGTGGTGGGTTTGAAGCGCGACGCGACTGGCGAACGTTACTCTCGGTTGAATCAATCGCGGATTAAAATTACTGAAGTTAAAACGCACGTGGTTCGTTGGTCGCGGCACGACGAACGAACGTTGAATTCGGCTTAATCACTCGCGAATTAAGTTGACGGAAATTAAAACGGACTCGGTTTAATCACTAACGAATTAACACGACGGAAATTAATACGGACTCGGTTTAATCACTCGCGAATTTAACGAATGAAATAACTAAATAAAATAAATAAAAAAAACTCACTTGTAAGACCATGTGGCGGAGACCGGGCAGGCGAGGCAAGATGGCGGAGCCTGGTAGGAGACTGCGGAAAATGGCCAGGGGTTGACCGTTCCAGAAAGGGACAAGATGGCCGGATCGTGCGCTTCGGACGAGAGCGACGATTTTGGCGAAGGTAGAGGAAGGGAGCGTTTCGGAACGAAACTGAGACCGATTTTGGGGTTGCGAATCCTTTTAAAAGAATTTGAGAAGTGGTGGGCGGACTTTCGCGTTAAGTCGTTAAGCTTCGACGGACGTCGGAGTTTTCTAAGTACGAATGACGCGCGGCGCGGACGATCTCAGTAACGTGTTATATGAATTGGCCCGGGAATCATCGATATTTATTTATAAAGAAATAAAAGAAATATATACAAATGATTCTATCCGTTATAATTACAATTTTGAAAATTTAGCGTTTCAAAAGTCTCGGTCAGTCCGCGCGGATGGTAACAGTAGATAAAACTCAACTTTTTCTGTCTGCATTTGATCTGTTTGAAGGTACTGCTGCAGTTTGGTTGCGGGCAATTCGTAGATCTGTGAATGATTGGAATACTTTATGTCAATTACTGAGAGAGGAGTTCTTACCTCGTGACTATAATGACAAATTATGGGACCAGATTAAGCGAAGGACACAGGCTGAGGATGAAACAATTGGGATTTATCTAGCCATAATGACAAATCTTTTCTCTCGACTCAGGAAGAGGAAAAATATTCTTCCTTTTTATCAAAGTCATCTTAGCTTAGTTGAGATTACTTCAGAACTACAACTTATTGAGCTGTGTAGACGAGTTGAAGAAACTCGAGGTTCAATGTCTTCTTATAAGCCGCCTTCACGAAATAGTTTGGATGTTGAACGAGATTTGAGCTATGCCTCTAAATGCCGTCCACAATGTAATGAAGCAACACTGGAGAACAGTAGACCTCTCCTAAACTGTTGGAACTGTCAACAAATTGGACATTAAGTGTTTCGGTTGCAGTAAGATTGGAGTTAAGAAACCAGATTGTCCAAACTGTAAGAGACGTTACCAGGGAAACTCCAGAAGGGACGCTTGAATGATCGGCAGGTGTTTCCAGTAGCAAATCCGATCGAATGTCAGAAACTTTCTCAAACTAAACCTATTCTGGATTATATTCTCGCTCAAGTTGATAGTAACGAATGTCCATATATTAAAGTATCTGTGTATGGAACAGTTTTCTTTGGTTTGTTAGACTCCGGTGCAAACAAAACTTTTGTCAATAGTGATGGCTGGAAAATTTTACAGTCGATGGGACTTCAATTGTCTAAGTGTGAGGTAACGTCTTGTACTGTGGCTAATGGTGTTACTAGTGACTGCGTAGGTATTGTCACTACTCCTTTTACACTGAAACATTGTGTAAGATTCATTGATGTCTATGTAATTCCAGAGCTTCGACATACACTAGTTTTAGGAATTTCTTTTTGGACCAAAATGGGCATTGTCCCTGATCTCAGGAAAGGTGAATGGTATTTCTCTTCCACCGTGTTATCTCAACCTGTACTTAGCGGTATTCAAAGCAAAGAATTTCTGTCAAGGGAACAAGTCTTCTTCTTGAGGACTTAACTTCTACTTATTTTTTACAAATTGGGAACAAAATAGGTTGTACTAATGTTGTTCAGCATAAAATTATAACTTCAAATCCACCTATTAAACAAAGATTTTATACCGTGTCTCCTTTCATTCAGAATCTTATTGAAGTCTAATTGAATAATATGAGAATGGCATTGTTGAACCTTCATCTAGTGCGTGGTCTTCTCTTATATTGATGGTACCTAAGAAAGACGGAACATATCGGTTTTGCGTCGATTTTAGAAAGTTGAACGCCGTCACCGAGAAGGATGCATATCCACTCCCGTATATTTCGTCCATATTAGATAAACTCCGAGGAGCAAAATATCTGTCATCAATGGATATTAAGTCAGCTTACTGGCAAGTAAGTCTAGAAGAGTCTAGTAAACAATATACAGCTTTTGTGATACCTGGTCGAGGACTGTATCAGTTTTGTCGTATGCCTTTTGGGTTGAGCAATGCTCCAGCTACTTTTCAGCGTTTAGTCGATACTGTTCTTGGTGCTGATTTGGAACCTTACGTCTTTTGTTACTTAGATGACATTATCTTGGCAACTCCCACCTTTGAAAAACATCTTGAGATACTTAAAGAAATATTTCGTCGTTTAAGCAAAGCAGGATTAACCCTAAGCAAAGAGAAATGTTGTTTCTGTAGATCAGAATTGAAATACTTAGGTTATGTGGTTAACCAGAATGGACTTCATGTTGATCCTGACAAGGTGAGTGCTGTTGTAAACATGCCCATTCCTAAAAATCCCAAGTATGTGAGACGGTTAGTTGGTGTTGTAAGCTGGTATCGTAAATTTATACCAAACTTTTCTACCTTAACTGCGCCTTTGACTGCTCTAACCCGGAAGCATAAACCGTTTATTTGGACGGACGAATGTAATGCTGCTTTTGAAGGCATTAAAACTGCATTGATTACTGCTCCAGTTTTGAGTTGTCCGAATTTTCAATTACCTTTTACCGTAAAACGGACGCCTCTGCCTTTGGGATCGCCGCTGTGTTGTCTCAGATAATTGATGGAGAAGAGCAGGTCATATGCTATTTGAGTCGTACTCTAAGTAAAAATGAAAGAAAATTTTCGACGACAGAGCGTGAATGTCTTGCCGTAATATGGGTAGTAGAAAAGCTACGTTGTTATCTAGAGGGTGCGAAGTTTACAGTCATAACGGATCATTACTCATTGTTATGGTTGAACAATTTAAAAGAGCTTCAAGGTCGACTCGGTAGATGGGCTTTACGTTTACAGCAATTTCAATTTTCTATTAAACGTAGAAAAGGAACGGAACATGTTTTACCAGATATGTTGTCCAGAGCTTTAAATGTAGATGTATGTCATATATCTTCGTGTTCTCAAGGACCTCTATCCGAAAGTAAATTTGACTATAGCGACGTGAAAGATAATTGGTTTGTTGGACTACGGGAGAAAATTTCCCTAAGACCTCTATCATATCCAATGTGGTGAGTATCTGGGATTAAAATTTTCAAATTTGTTAAGTGTGCATTTCCGGATTTAAGAGAGGAAACTGATGATTGGAAATTAGTTGTTTCTAAAGATTTTCGTCGAGAAATATTGAACAGTTTTCATGACTCTCCTTTAGCTGGTCACTTAGGCGTGTACAAAACTTATCATCGCCTTGCGGAACGTTTCTATTGGCCAAGTATGAAAGCTGATGTCACCAAATATATTAAAAATTGCATTACTTGTCTTCAGTTTAAGCCAGAGCAGAGGAATAAACCTGGTGTCATGGGTAGTCGACCTGTAGTAACCAAACCATGGCAAATCATTTGCACTGATATTATCGGACCATTACCTCGTTCATCGCTCGGGAATGCTTATATATTGGTGGTCTCAGATTGCTTTAGCGAATTCTGTTTGACTTTTCCACTTCGTCAGGCTACAACCGCCTCTGTAATTAAGAGAATGGAAGAATGAGTGTTTTTACTGTTTGGAGTTCCACAAGTTTTGATTTGTGTTGTGTTGTGTTGATGCGTAGATAGAACTGTTCTTCCAGATCACCACTCAGTTTTTAACGTGTAATAAGCAATTACTACATGCACTCAAACTACACGACACATCAAATTTTATACACGAACACGTTACACCCTATTCTCTCCCTGTTTAAATAATTTTAACATCCGTAACGAATGTACGCACAAAGATTTGTATAAAAAACAAAACACACTTTGTAAAACATCTATGTATTTTTATAAATGTCATTTGTAGATACTGAAGAAGGCAAGAATATATTTGCCGAAACGTTTCGTCGAATAAACAGACCAAAACCAACTGTTATATAAATGCGTAAAAAAATTAACGCATTGGCGATCAATTGGTGTAAATGCAGAGGATTGTTTCAATACAATCTCTCATTTACACATAATGTCATAAGTTCGTATATATACACGGAGTATAGAAAATCCATTATCTAATCCACAAAAACAAACTGATGCGCCATAGATGGCGAAACGCGTCTGTGTATGGTGGTTAGAGAGTGGCCAAAATCATTTTTTTAATTAATTTCCGACGGCAAGATACGCCGATGATCGCAGATGTTACATCTGCAAACGACGAAGCACTGTGATGTGTTCGCGTTTGTAGTAAAAAGTAACGCATTAGCGATCAATTGGTGTAAATGCAGAGGATTGTCAATACAATCTCTCATTTACACATAATGTCATATACATATATATATTATGTTGATACGTAGATTCTCGCGAGTAAAATCTGTTTTACTAGGTTCTCGGGTAATGAACCGCGTTTTCCCTAGAAGGGTCATTTCGACGTTTCGGCAAAGTGACATTTACCATCTTCAGGTGGCTCTTCTCGGTCGTAGTGATCGTGAAGAACTGACGCTCGAAGTTACTGACCGGTCTTTATATTCTGCTGTTTTGTTCCGCGTCGTTGTGCTGTATTGGTTTCTACTCTGACTCCTTGTCAGTGGACCGAGTCGATCTCGCTGCTCGGCGGGTAGTGACGGTTGTTGAGGTTGGTTTGTTCTCTGACATCTTGTTCGTGGACCGGGGCGATCTCGATGCCCGGCGGGTTGTTGTTGCACAGGTGCAGGTTAGCCTATTGTGATGTCTTTTCTTTGATAACTTAGTGCTGCTCTCCATGTCCTGGGAAGTCGTTGAGCATCGTCTCGTTTATTGAGATACCGCATTCCGCATTGAGGTAGCGATTAGTGTGTGTCGTTTTCCTGTATACTGTATGGCTAAGGTGATGGTCTTCTGTCTTCGTTTTTAGGACGTCTAGGAACGGCAACTGATTGTCTTCTTCCACTTCCATGGTGAATTTAATATTCTGGTGTTGCTTATTCAGATGTTCGAGTAATGTAGTAAGTTCTTGTCTTCCATGTGACCACATCACAAAGGTGTCGTCAACATATCTCAGCCGTGCGTCTGGTTTAAGTTGCGCTGTATCGAGGGCTCTGGTTTCTAAATCGTCCATAAATAATAAATAATAATTATTATTTATTATTATTCTGTTGCATTCTGACCGTTTTTATTCGATTATGTTATGACTAAGGCCCGGAATCTGAGACACATGTATAATGAAGGCGGCACATCAATAAAATACATGAAACTAAAATTTTACGTGTATGTTTTGTTTGCCGCAAAAAGTTTTACGCATCGATCATGTATTGGAGTATTTTACAGTTCGCCGCTATGAATACTGCTCGTATTGTTAGTGAAATTGCACTGGTAAACTATCCTGCGAACTTGCTTTTTGGAACATTGGCGTAAATATAACTCGTATTTATCAACTTATTGTATATAAAATAAAGTTTAAAATATTTTTTACAATTTTCGTATATGTTTATTTGAATCTAGACTATTATTATTGGTTAAAATTTAACGAGAAATATATTAATTTTTGAATATAACATAAATAATATTAATAATGTCCAAATTATTCGTTGTGTGCCTATGACTTAACCCAAAGCAAAAAAGAAATGTGTCTGAATATTCGGGCTCTAGTTATGACGTTATACATACCGCTGGTCTCTGGTCCGTCAAACGAGTGACCAACCAGCGACCGACCAGTCACCGACCGCTGTAAATCGAATACGCTTAATAAAATGTTTGTTTGTATTTATATAAACTTAATTATATTTTTAAAAATATGTAGTTTGCATTAGTACAACTAGTACCTGCCAGGTGCGGTGGCGTCTCTCTCTTCCTCTTGAGTGCGAAGCGACGCTCAGGTACGATACATCAGACCCGCGACGGCGTATTAAAAAATAATTCGTAGTCGTTAATTAAATTAGATAACTTCGTGATTTATGTATATAAATAATTAATTATCAGATGACAGGCGATAAAAATAGCTTTTGTCGTTAAATCAACCCTCAGTCAATTAGCGGCATCAACAAAGACCCATAAAGGTGTGAACAAAGCAATTAAGGGTGAGTCATTTGAAACATTAAATAAACATGAACTAACTTAAGTTATTAAAAAAAAACATTTCTTCATTTTTGTAATAATAAGTAAATACTTAGTAAACATAGAATATGGTTTAAACAATACAGATAACATAGAAGATTAATCTTACACTTACCACACATCAATTTCAATAACAAACTTGTTATCATCGGTGTGTGGTAAATGCAGGATTTGACTTTGCTCTTATTTTATAATTGTGGGGAACTTTGTCAGGAAGGTTTGAATAATAAAAATCGGTTCTTGGCTGACACACATTTGCTGGTTGCGACAAGCGCACATTACATACAGATAAAACTTAAACAATAATTGTAATGATAAAAATTAAATTTAATTACTTACTTGCTGTTATTGTTGCTAGTATCACATTATTATAGGTATAATTTAAAAATGAAGATATTTACAGATACACCCACATAGATGGAATATCTAAATTAAATCACCTTTTTTCTCACCATATCGTTCATATATTGAATGCTACTGGAAACTTCATGGTTCGAAATACATGGGGTTATAAAAACGAAAGTACAGGTGTTATTTCTGGCGGTATGATAGGTGATCTCCTAAATGGCACATCAGAAATTGGAGGTAATTTTTTATATATTTTTCAAAATACGTTTGAAGTCGTGTAATAATTTAATGGTTCTATTCCATTTTCTACATTTAATACAAGGTGTCCAGAAAGGGTGAGTGCTATTTCTTTTTGAAATTACTGAGTGACGCGCGGGCGGAGGGGTGGAGTCGTGCAATATTCGGTTTTTGGAAATTTAGTAGCGATGGAGCCGTTTACCGGTCAACAGCGTGCATTTTGTGTCCGAGCATATTACCAGAACATTAATTTTTGTTTTGTTTGTTTTTTGCTCATTATGAGATCCGAACCCGCCTCACCGGAATATCATTTGGAAATTGATTAAAATGTTTGAATCGAGGGGATCAACCGTTACAATTAAAAATACTGGTCGCCCGCATGCCGTCAGAGTCGACGAAACGATCGAACGTATCCGACAATCAATAAGTGAAAGTCCAACATTGTCTGTTCGTAAGAGAAGTCAAGCTTTGAACTTAAAAAAATCGTCTCTGTATGTTATTTTAAAGCGCGACTTTCATCTTAAAGCGTATAAAATTCCACTAGTGCATGAATTGAAGGAGACCGACTACGTTCACAGATTGAATTTCGCAACGTTTCTGCTTCAGTGGTTTGATAATTTTATTCAGTGACGAAGCGAATTTCCACTTAAATGGCCATGTAAACAAACAAAATTGTCCTTACTGGTCAGCGGAAAACCGCAAGCGGAAACATGAACGACCGCTTCATATCCCCAAGGTTATTGTTTGGGTCGCGATGTCTGCCAAAGGAATAATCGGCCCTTACATCTTTGAAGATCGCCGTGGTCGAGCACTAACTGTGAATATGGAACGATACTGCGAGATGATTTTAAATTATTTAGCTCCATCTTTGCAGCAATTTCATGGCTTCAACATAAGAACATGGTTTCAACAAGATGACACCACTAGTCACGCATCAATTGAAGCCGTAAAGGAGTTATAACCCAATAAGCTGATTTCGCGAAGAGGTGATGTTACCTGGCCACCACGCAGTCCAGAAATGAGCCCTCTGGACTATTTTTTATGGGGATTTCTTAAATAGAGGGTGTTCGAAAATAGGCCGAGAACATGAGCTCAATTAAAGCAGAATATCACAGCAGAAATGGCATCGGTATCTCAGGCGTTGTGTCAATTCGTGCTGAGAAATCTTCGCCCAAGATTAGAAGAGTGCCAGGAGCGTAACGGCCGCCATTTAGATAACATAAATTTTAGTAAATAATTTTCCAATAACCGTGAACATTTTTTATTTTTAATTTATTTTACTTTTAAACTGCACTAATCCTTGTACTTATGTTTACGATATCTCCTAGCAATAATTTAATTTCTATACACACACTGTGTGTGAAGTAATATAAATTAAATTATGCTAAAATCGTTAGATATTTTCAAACATAATTTTCTAAACGTCGCCGTCGGTACAAAAAGGGAACTAGTAACTTGACTTCCGGGTGTGACAACGAGTGTTGGTTATTAAATACATAAGATATTTTTTAAAATATTAAGGCAGTGCAGTTCTTAATAATTATTACTTTCAATTTTCAGGAAATGTATATTAAGGTGCGCTAATTTAAAAGAATACACAACTGTGAATTTTAAGTTATTTATATAACTGTATATAAGAGGAAAACACAGGCAAAAGTGCCGTGATATAGATGCACAAAATTTCTTTGCAAGTATGCAAGTATGAAATTGCTACTCCCAAATTTGTCAAATATTTTTTGATACTTTTTTACGAGTGCGTGGAGATCTGTTGCAACAACAGATTTTATCTGGCCCCGGAAATTTTAGTACTATAAATATTGACACAAGACGAGAAAATTCGTTTTTATCCACCTGGAGGTTCGGTTCGAGATGGTTTGGGTGCGAGGAGCTAGAAGGGGATGCGAGAGACGAAAAGGACAAGTAGGAGAGAGAGCAGGCTTCCAATGTGCGTGCGTGTATGAGGCGTACAAATTGTGTATTGTAATTAGAATTACATATACCTACTTTCAGTTTTCTTGGTACAAAGTGTATATAGCGGGAAACGTAATTCATTCACCTTATCCTCGGGATATGCCCCCGATCCCGTCACAATATTATGTAGTGGCAAAATAATTGTTTTTGAAATCTTTAGATGTGAATATTAAGAAAAACGAAATACCGATGAGACTCTAAATCCGAAGTGTCTTGTGGTCTTTTTATTGACAATGAAAATAGTTTTCTCGCACCAAGCCCTGATGGTATCACAGGGGAGTATTTAATTGAAATAAAATGTACTGCTTCGGCATCATAAGTCTGTTGTTAGACAGACATAAGATATTACCACTCACAGTTCGAAGATCGACGCAAAGTGCTGTTTTCTTGTTTAAATTAATAAATGGTGTTATGGATTGCAGTGAACTGATATCGAAAATAATGTTTCATGTACCACAGATATCATCACGTCATGTTGCTTTTTTCCGGAATACTCCAAGGACAAATTTACTCTTAAGAGCTCCATTACATCATTCAATATGTAGTGCAGAAGAAATCTATAAAGACATTTTTATTGGAGAGAAGTGGTAGTGCGTCGTCATCTGATATCTATATTTTACTTAATGTTCGTACTTTGTATATGTTATACAGGGAGGTGTATAAAAAACGGACAGAGTAGTAGTAGTAGTATCGTTATTAGTCATCCGATTTTCAAAATTCAAAAACCGCATTGAATTGTTCGAAGCCCGCTATAAACTGGCAGTAAATAATACTAGGAAGCTAGGAAGATTTCTATCTGGATAACTTGTTTCATGGCTTACTTAATTGCGTTTCACTGTGATCACATTTTAATTGATTTTTACGGCTACGGTTAGTGCAAAATATGATTTTATTATATCGCTGTTTTCAGAAAAAAAAGTAGAATTCGAAAAAAAGAAAAAAAAAAGATATG
>JAFFZR010027979.1:0-16017 GCA_018397195.1 Lethrus apterus | reverse complement strand
TTGTCATTTAAAAAAAATTATGATGACGTCTTTGTGCAAAAACAAATGACGTCATTCCAAAAAAATTAACGTCAGAAGACGGCATTTCAAAAACAAAAATTGACCTGTCCGAGAGATTTTCTTAAAAACATTATAGAACGATTTTATGAATTTTGTTCCAAACTTTATCACCACACTGTATAGTGTGACATTATTTTTATATTAAGGTTTTCGTAAGAATATGCATAAAAATCAATCTATTCAAATAATGTGGGCAAGAGGTATTTACAATATTTATCATAAAATTTTGAATTAAAAACTAAGGAAAAAATTTAAAAAATTTGAAACTGTGGACTGTTAAATTCAAAGTGTCAACCGTTAAAGACAAATGTTGAATCTGACAATTTGTCAAAATGTTGTAAAAAAAATTATAAATATTTTTTGTTACAATTAAGTTAAATTCAGTTAATTTTTGCGTTCCACATTTTGCCCTCCGTGTTATGGCCTTAATGGCATTTTGTACGTAAACGTAATAAAGATTGATTGCGACGAGTGTACACATAAAGGCAGGTAATCGCTTTACAATTCGCAGTTACACCTAATCTGTATCTGAGTTAATCCGTTTTCCTGTTAAACAGTCGACAATACGGTGTGAAGTAGGCACATGAAACATATGATCCGGGGCGACTAATACAACCGTGCCGTGTCATTAATCATCTCGATCAGACGACAGTTCCGGTCCGCGTGCGAAATTTAGATAACCCTCGAGTTCTTCAAGTATTCGATGCACACACAATTTGTACGTCTCGGTTTCACGTCGCTTCTATTAATTAAGATCTTGATACGTGAGCTTTCATATCTTACAGAATTTTATCTGCTTTTTGATTGTTTGAATTATAAATATCATCAAAATTAAAAATTTGATTAATTTGAGAAAAATTTCAGTCAGTCTTTGCAAGTTTCGTATGAATTAAATTTACATGGTGCAAGAATTGTCACAATCAAAAAATACATCCAATTCTTCATTTGTTTTTGAGATATTATTAGTGTCAAATTCTTGGTTGATAGAATACTTATCTTTTTTTTTTCTTTCTTGAGCGTCAACCAAATTAAAACTCAAATTGTGCAATAAAATATATTTATTACGACACACAATATTAAGAAATATAAAAATGTGTTTCTTTGAACTAATTGATGAAACAAATTTATAGTAAACTATGTTTTTTAAAGAATGTTTCCATAGTGAATAAAAAACAAACAAATTTATTGCACAATTTGAGTTTTAATTTGGTTGACGCTCAAGAAAGAAAAAAAAAGATTTGTTTTTAAGATATTTCGAAAAAAATGATATTAGTTTTTTGACCGTAACTTCCTTATAATTATTTATAAATTCTGCAAAACCTTCCTCATTTCTTTGGATTTTTACAATTTGTTACTTCTTGATTCGTCTGTTAATTTAAACTCATTGGAAAATTTAAAGAATTTGATAATTAAATTATAAGAAATGCAAGCAGTTTGAAGTTGGAATCAAGGAGTTGTTTGAGACAATAAATCTGTAAAGAGAAAGTTGGGGAAAACTAACTGAAGAAAAAAGTAGAAATATAAATAAATAAGGCTAATGGCCAGAAAACCATGAGAAACAATTTAAAAAATCCAATATTTTTTCGTTCCTGTTGCTACTAAACTATTGTTTTTTTTAAAATATATATATATTTTTTTGGTATCATGTTGTATTTTTTTTTGTACAGAATCTAATTATACGACGTAAATGTTGTCATACGTGATCCATTCGAAACAAAACAAGATTTGCGAGGGACGCCCTAATAGATTTTGATAGATGCGCGTCAGTTGTAATTCAATCAGAACGCGAAATCCGTAAACACTGCATCGCATTATGCCGAATGTCCAATTTGAGTGAATCTGAATGGTGTTGTCTATATGGTGTCCAGATTGTCGTGCATGAGTGTCCGCGACGTGCGGCGGGAGTTCTCGTTCGGGGGGGCCATCGGGGGAGAACGAAGGGGGCACAAATGCACGGCGTCAGTGTAGCAGGTGAAATCATATTGATATAATCCAGTTTATCTAACATGCACATCGCACATTGTTTCGGCATCATTGTTGCATCGGCGCGATGCTATTGTGCGGTCACTGCATGCAAAACAATGCTCTCCATTAACGCCACGATAATCTGCTAAAATGATACCGATGATAACAATGGCGTTTTGCGACTCGTTATTTTTTCACGTGTAATTTGTCAACAAATTGAAGCATGTTGCCCCTTCATTTGTAACATTTTAAATTATAATAATTATTATTTTTTTTTTCAAGCATTGGAAACGAGGTTTATTAAGAATCATTTTGAAAATGTCAATCAAGTTTCTCAATAATAATCGTTCTCTTAATAAAAGTTATTGAATTTTTTGAAAAATGTCCAAAAAAATTAAAAATGTTTAATCAATTTAATAAAAAACGATCTTGGAGATTGGTAGATGTTATATCTAAAATTTCATGTAATTCCAGTAGAGATTTTATTTTACAATAAAAGATTCTTGTCTATCTGGGGCTTTAGATCTTGAATTTTAATAGGCTACCTAGGATATAGGTATTTACAAAGCAATTTCTTATCGTCTTCAGTTATTGAGGTCTTGACTTTATCGTCACGCTAGATCAGAAACCTAGAATATAGGAAGAAAGATGCACATTACATTCACTCTGTATATGTCTCAGAAAAGGATAGGGAAATGTTGCTGCATAAATAGAACAGCCTGTATATTTTTACAAAATCTGATGTATTTTCGACATATTTTAAAGTTGACTTGCATTTTATTCGATAAACAAACCAACATATAACATCATGAGAAATTCTTCCCATTTTAATGTAAATCCATTCGTTATTAATCCGCACAGTTCGCCAAGATCGTATTACTTGCTCGGCAATCACGTATCCATCTACTAAGATGGATGTCGCCGTCTCAAACGAGATTTTAATAACGTTTCCTTTAATGAGAAGACGACGTTCCGCCGAAATAAAATATTCATTCGCACAAAGCCAATTTTATCCCTGATTTTAAACTTTGGCAATTATGCGTGCTCACATCGAGTCGGCTGCGACACAACAATCGCGGCCTACTGTATATAGATTTCCGTAACAATAACAACTGACAGTCGGATGATGGATCGCTAGACAATATGGCGCAGGCTCTTCAATGGTTTAGGGGTGCGATCTGGCCGACGAAGACGACGACTATTAGATTGCGATGGCGTGTGTGTATATGTACGTGTGTGTGTGGCTCCTGTCAAATTGTGATTTATGCCGCTGCGAATTCGACTCCGCGTGGACGTTTTTTATGTTGCCAATTCACGTCTTATTATTCCATTAGAAGGTGTCGATGACAGACGAGGGTGTAAATGTTCTCACGACTTTACAATGCAACGTCACGTTTATCACAACTTATACATTATAACTTATAACTGATGACAATAATAAAAAATATTACAATGTGAAAAATTGTTTGACAAAAAAATTAGAATTTCAGAAATTGACGTCACTTTATGAATAATTTATCTGCCAGTGATCCGAATTGTTTTATTTAGTTCTTATGGAATTATGGAGTAATTATTATTAATTATGGAGTGTTTAAAATGGTTCTGGTATTATTATCGCCTTTTGGAAAATGGAAAATATTAATTACTATTATTTTGATTTTTCAGTTATTATTAACGACTTACCGCCAAATTAGTGTTTTATTATATCAGAATTTTTTTTTTTTTTTAGACAGGCTTGGGGGATTAATATAATTTGTCAGACCGGTCCTGTTTATAGTTTGTTCTTTTGTTTATTCATTTAGACTATTTAGAATTTAGAGCAACACAGTTTCACAAACAAGTGACTTTTTTAATGAGACGGAAACAACGCAAGAACTTAGTCATCACTAAAGCAGGAGATAACAAATTAATGTGCATAATTTCATATTTCTTTACGCAGTAACATCGATTTTATAAAATATTAATTGGGGACAAATTGCTATAAAATAATGATAAAAATAAATCGTCTTATACTTCCGGCTAAAATATTAAAATATATTTTATATATACGCCTATTGGTAGGCAACCATACTTACAGCTGCGCTCGTACGTTGCCGATTCTATGGGCTGTAATTAACCTGTGGAGTCCGTTTATTTTTTTTTTTGCCCAACAGGTCATGTAAAATCTTAAAAATTTCATGTCTTTTATCGTATATGCTTGTAACAATGTGTTTTAATAAAAATAATAATAAAAAATGTTTACTTTTTGCGTTAAAAATATATATTTAAATATTTTAAGCTTTAAGCTTTCAACTTATAGAAACAAAATATTTTTTATTAAATCTCAGAATTTTATTTTGTGTAATAGTTCAAGGAAAGGTCAAGTACAAAATAATAATAATAATGTACTGGTCATTTTCAATAAAAATTGTAGATCTTATGAACTAATTGCACGAACGAATCCTGATTAAAAACGCTTAAACCAATTAATTGAGAACTGAGCCGGTAATTATGGGTTCATATAACAAAAATAATATCTGAATATATTGAGAATACGATAAATCTGATTTTTTGTTGATAAACAAAGGGATTGTGTTCAAAACTGAGTTGTTAAATAAAAATTTTTTTTTTTTTTTTGAAAAGTTCTCTAGATTAAATTCTTCTCGATTAATCTTCATCGTCCATATTTTTTGCGAAAATATGTGCATCTTATAGAACTCTGCATATTTTTTTCTGCTTTATTTTTTGTTTCTGTTCGTTAATTGTCATGAACTCAATATTAAATTATTTCTTGTATTTTCATCCTATGTTTTTTATTATGAATCGATAATTCCGATGTTATTACTAATAGATAAAGATATAATTCGCCCGTAGTACGAACATAATTAGCGTTAAATAACGTATGAAATTACTGCGTAAAAATCAAATTTTTTGTTCTGGCCGAACACGATGCGTCGTTGTTATTCAGCAATTGTGTACAGATTTGATTGAACATGCACATATATCCTATTATGGGCGATTCGATCAAAATTATTGAGTGCATTTGAGTGGAGTTGTGTAGTGTGTATTATGAAGCGTTCGCATTATATCTGCGTCGGGTTGCGGCCGGGACAATGGGAAAGCGCGATGCCGGCGAGATAGGCGTACACAATTATCTCTATTCCTAAAAATATTAATTCGGTAGCCGCGTCGCTTTAACTATCACAATGTCGAAATTAATGACCATTGGACGTGTCCCGATGACACGAAAATGGCAATTATAAAATTTGTAAAATTGTGTAGGACGCAATTAATTTCGTATATATTGACATGTTTTGTGCGGCATTTTTGGCGTCTGTTGTTACATGTTATGGAAACAATGTACGTGCATCGATGTTATCCGTTCAAAAATGACATCGTTTTCATTACGGTCATTATTTTTCCTCCAGTAACAGTTGCGTTAGAACGCGAAACGTGCGTATTTAGGACACGTGTATCGCAACTTTATCGATGCAATGTCCTAATTTATTGTAAATTGTAAATAGATCGTTGCATAAATAATTGAGGGTTCGTCATAGTTCACAATGTTTATAGAAAATTCTTTTAGGTAGTTAAAAATATTGATTTGTATAAATAAGGAGTGAGGTAATTTAAAACAGAAAAAAGCTGCATGAATTATTATTCATTTCAACAGTGCCATCAATCGTATCAAATTAAATTTTATTTTGTACATTTAAATGGAATAAAATTATCATTTACTTCGCCCATTTTTTTCGATTCATTATATTTTCAATTTCAGGTTCATAAAAATCCCGAAGGCAACGACACATCTCGACAGATTAAAATAAAAGTTAATGGTAATGACAAGCAATGAAAATGATGAACGTCATTTCAGTATGCAAGCTAAATATTATTAAAATAATTTGTTTCTTGTGCAGACGATTTCGCTCGAGCTTAACAGTGTGAAAATTAGAGCAATTAATCAAATGCTTTACTTATGTTGAAAGCGTCTCGTTACGTGCATATTTAGTTAGTCGACGTCGAGATAACGATTCTCACAATGTTACACGTTAGAAAATATTTAATTATTTTTTTTTGTTATTTCCGCTTTTACCGGATATAACATGAAATAGCATGAAATTTCTAATTAAATCGGTCGTTTTAAAGATTGGATTTTTTAATCAGTCTTGTTATTTTTGTTACACGTTTTAATATATTTTTAAACATTTTTATATATTTTGTATTTGATAATTTGTGAAGGATTATTTTGACCTTGTATGGTCTTAACGTAGGTACGAGTCTGTAGATTTGAGAAAATCCTAAAGTGCACTTGGGGTGAGTATCCCTTGCGTTCAGTCGACCAGCAAAAATCCTGCGAGGGTGCGATGGGGAGATTTATGTTTAGCGTACACTTGGAGGGATGTTTCATACTACTGACCTACTGACCAACAGATGGATTATTCGCCAATTATTGTAGGAACGTATATACAAGATTCCATAAATTCGCCACAGAAATTGCACCATTAAAAAAATATGTTGGATTAAAAAATAATTTTTTTCGAAGACTTCCTGCATTGATGAAATAAAGAAATAGATAATTACACGACAAACTGAACTATTAAATTAATCTATTATGAAACCTCCATTGAAGATTGTAATTTATAGTTCGAAATGCAAATCATAATAATTATTGAAATATGTATGTGAAGTTTAAATATAGTTTTCCCGTCAGTAAAAATAAGCCTCGTATACATCAGTAATTGCTCTTAGAGCTATTTATGTATCATAAACCTATCAATTTCTAACACTCACCTTACACTTAATAACTTACGTATTAAACGTATCTACAACATTCTAAACACAACTTCATAACAATTTATCTTTATTTTTAAATATTACAAAATAATTGTGTCTCAAGATCGTGTTTGATTTATTCTTATTATCTCTATAATGTCTTAAGACATGTAGATTATGAAATACTTTTTAATAAATTTTATAGGTTTCTGAAGTAGAAGATATCAGATAAATTTCAATAGCTTATTTCAAATAGATACTTTTATAGCCCATTTTTCTATTGGTGTAAATTTACTTAATTTTTATTATGTGAGTCCATTACTTTCAAATTATTTAAAAAGGGCTAACAGTCAAATCATAAACATCAAGTGAAATATTTTCGAGAAAGATTTTGAATATTCTCTTACAATGTTAGTTGAACGTTTAAACAAATCCAGTACATTATTTAAATATCGAAAAACATTTTTCCAAATTTTAGCGTTTCAAAGGGCTCTTCAATTTCAAGTCACATTTGCAAGATAATTTAAAAATTTTAGACTATTTACATTTCAATCCGTTTTACGTATGGAAACATTTATATTTTCAGAAAAGAACCAAAAGAAAACTATTTGTTGTTTTCTTTCAGTTTTCAGTCGTGACGAGCAAGTCTATAAAGATGTTCCATAAAAAAAAAATGCCCAGGAAGGAAAGTTATTTCAATTGTTTTTAAAGACAACGTTAATAAATATCAAACAAAAATGGGCCTAAACTGCTACTTTGAAGAACTCCCATGTAACAATGTACAAATAATAACAAATAAAGTATTATTGGAGTAACGTAACCATAGTAACCAAAACAACCTACTAAACAAAAATAAAAATTTCAAGAATACTTAATTTATTTAAATAAAGATCTATTAATAAAATTAAGTTATGAAATAAATGACAGCAATAAATATTTTATGTTATGTACTTTTGTGTTTTTATATGTTGGGATTTTTTTTTTTTGAAAATTAATATTTTTCATCGAACAATATAATGAAATAAAACTACCTAACTCATTCTGATTTCTGAATATCTAAAAATTTATGCGAAATCTATGATTGCTTTATTTTAAAAATCATTATAGAATATTTCGAAATTTTAATCGTCGATTGTTTTTTTTTTGTTTTCAACTTGACTATCTAATGTAAAACTTATTTAATTAAATGAATTTTTTAAATTGTTATTGTTAAACTTTTAGTCGAAATAATTATAAGATATGAAAACATAAAGATAATTAAAAAAATAATAATAATAATAAATAAAGAAAAGGATGTTTTTACAATTTTTTATATATTTTTTACTAGTGCATGGCGTAATCGGGAATGTACTAATTTAAGCCCCAAAAAATTCCTTTACCGTTCCTGTAAGTACGTGAAAAAAGCGTTAAGTTTCCGTACAAAGAAAACTGCGAAAAGAAGTCACGTGATTCGAAATTGTTAATTTCATTATTTTTATAGACACACAATACAAATTAAGGTTTATTATTAACAAAAAATTAATTGTCGTCTATAATTATTGTTTTTTTAAAATAAATAAAAATTATTACCTATTATTATTATTTTTATGTTATTATAAATTGTAACAAAGTTAAACATTTTATTTGTATTTTTCTGTCGAAGACGTAAACAACGTCCAATCGTCACTAAAGTTTACTAATAAATATGTAGACCGACCAACATGCATTTTAGGATTTAATTTTTCAACAACAAAAATTTTCAGCTGATTCAGTCACCATTCTTTTATGGAATAAAATGGAATAAAAATAATTTTGGATGAATATTTATACTTCTGACCATGAGGTACACGCTCTGGCCTGAAGCCATGTAGGTTCTGCAATAACACGAAAAAAATTACATAATGAGGGTGCAAATCCCTTATGAAAATATCGTCATTTTTATGTGATGATTACATTAATCGATTTTTCAATTGTTTTATTGTGTTATCCAAGCTTTTGAGAATTTCCAGTATTTTCAAATTGACCAATTCATTTAAAAAAAATGATTTTGAAGATTTGTCAATCTAATCAAGCTAAAGTATTTTATTCAAAGATGTTGATTTTTCAATTGTTTAAGGTAAAAAGTGAGGTTGGAATACAAAACAATTGCGCATGTGCAAACTTTACTGTATTAAATGTCCGTCCGGAAAATTACCAACTGAAATAATTGATCCGAAGGAGATGTATTCAAAGTTGATTGTTAGAATTTTCGATTTGTGTCGTTTTTAATATGTTTTTTTTCGTCGTCGTCGGAACGATAAATTTTGGCAGTAATTGAATGTGAATAAGTCACAGTGGTAGGCGCCGAGATAATATGAAATAAAAGTCGAGCAGCACACCTCGTATTGATTCCGCAACGACGGGCCGGTGACATTCTTTATCAATACGTCACAGCTCATATTTCAAGTTCTCTCCGCATCCGCCCTCGGTCCTACAAAGAAACCAACTTCTTTCGGTAGCACAGAGGCGGATTCCGTGTCGTTGTCGAGCGGTAGGGAGCCAATGGACGATGTAGTCGGCGCGTAGACTACCAATAACGATCGACGAGTACGTGACGAAACATGCTCCACCTACCGAGCACTTGCCGGAGTTTTTCCAAATGTTTTTATTTATTACATTTGTAACCAGCGAGTGTATCGGTCGTGTCCGTAGGTTGGTTGGTTGGCTGAGTGCGCACCGCCCCGCCTGCACGTCAAACAAACGTAGAATCGCACTCCGGACTCTCTCTACTATTGCCTACTTAGATTTGACTGTTTGCAGTTGCTCCGGGTTGTTATGTGTTGTTGTTAGTGCGTTCGAGTGTTTGCTTCGCGATGATGGACAACAACGCTATGGACAGCGATCACAGCAGTCACGCGTCTTCGGGTTCACCAGCCGTCGCGGTCAAACCACCTTCTTCACCGGTTACAAATAATAATAATCCCGCGTCAAATAATCATAATCAAGTGCACAGTCCACGTCAAGCTAGTCCTTTAGGTCCGCCGATGTCGATGGCTCATCCGTTGAGTCCGCCGCCGGTTTCGACCGCCGGTCTTGTACGAAGCATGGGACTTGGACATTTGCATCCACCGGGTCTTGGACTTTTAAATTCTTTGGGTGTTTTACACAATCCGCTAGATCTGATGGCTCATCATGCACCACCACGTTCATACAACAGTCCTCCGCCCATCTCGACGTCGGATCCTACGGCCAACGAGTGCAAATTGGTGGACTATCGCGGTCAAAAAGTCGCCGCTTTCATCATTGCAGGCGATACTATGCTATGCCTACCGCAGGCGTTTGAATTATTTTTGAAACATCTAGTCGGCGGTTTACATACTGTTTACACTAAATTGAAAAGGCTGGACATTGTTCCTTTGGTGTGTAACGTCGAACAAGTTAGAATTCTCAGAGGACTTGGTGCGATTCAACCGGGAGTCAACAGATGCAAACTTCTTTCTTGTAAAGACTTCGATACACTCTACAGAGATTGCACCACTGCCAGGTACGTGTCTGATTTGAAATATAATTTTTGATTTAATTCGTAATTCAACAACAAAAATCAAATCTACGAAAGTCCTTCTTGCAAAATTACCATAAAAAATAATTTTCGCTCCTTCTGGGCAATTTTATTTTTTCTGCAAAATGTGACAAAACCATTAAAAACTTAGTAGTTGGACCCTTAGAATATTGAACAAAGGACGTTTATTTAAAAGAATTTCTATGAAAAAAATAATCTAACTAGTTATTTTTTATACTTGTAGTCAAACCTTTATTCCCAAAGGTTGTTTATCTTGATAAAAAGTTAAGGGCTTCGTGCAAATCAACATCTGGTACGAAAATGCAAGGCAAAAGTTTTTCTAACTAAAAAATTTCACAATTAAAATGTTTGTAATTTTCTTCTACTTGGGAATATTTTTTTGAATTTGTACACACAAATACGATTTTCAACGTTTGCCAATATTTGTCGATAAGTAGGAAAATCCATTTATCGAAACTCCACAAAAATTAGTTAGAACATGGTTCATATTATTTAATCAATTTTTAGCCTAATAGAGCAGCTATGGCTAGAAGCAAAAACGTTTAGCTGATTTTGTTAAAAAAAATCGTCACTGATGACTCATCATTATTTTAATTTGAAAATTTCAACAATTTTTGCATGCTAATAGGGCGAAAAAAAAAACTTAAATACTCAGTTTTTTGCATTTCTTAGTTATTAATTTAAATTAATTAAAACTAAGTAAAGGGGCCCAGCCCAATGTTATCGAAAGTCATGAATTATCATCAACCCCAACCCAACAAAACAAATTTTAAACAAATGTCGAAATACGGAAATTTATTTTTGACAAAATTGTCAAAAATAATGGGCCCCATTGAGAATTTTTCATACCAAAATTGAAGAGGATTTTTTTTGTCGGTTTGTCTAGTACGAACAACTGTTTGATAATATTTTCCATATTTCAGTAGTTTTAAGTTTCCTTTGTGTCGTCAAATTTAATCCTAATAATAAATTTTTACGTTTTTTTGACAATTTCCCAACCAATGCATTGCATATATTTTTAATTTTGTAACTTAAACAAGGTTATTTAAATGTGGGTTGTAAATAAAATAATTATCAACAAATTCCCATGGCAACATTTAGTAACATTTGAAGGGGGCGTATTAAAAAAAAGTGTCGGTAAATTTAATCCTTTACTTAGAAATTTTTCTATTTTTTTTTTGACAATTATGGATTGCATATATTTTTAATTTTTTAACTTAAACGAAGTTATTTAAATGTAAAGGTTATAATTAAAAATAATTATCAATAAATTCTCATAGTAATATTGAATAAAATTTGAAGGGAGCATATTAAAAATAAGAAACAATACATACATAAAACACATTTAGTGCTCCCCCCCTCCATACATAGTGCCCTTAGTGCTCATAGTGCCCCCTCCCGTAAGAAATTAATTTTTTTTAAAAATACTGTGTTTCTTCATGAGAAATTTTGGGTTAGAACTGTGAAAAATATTTTCAAAACAAAATTTATGTTTTAAATTACAAAACAATTTACAGAAAAGCGAAATGTTATTAAATACAATGTTTTTAAGCATTTTTTAATTCAAATACTAAAAATTAAAAAAAAAATTAAATTATGTTACTTTCGTTATTATGTAAAGTGTACCCTTAAATAAATATGTATGTAATTTTATCTACAGAAATTTTTGGGGGGCACATAGGTAACTCTAAATTAAATTTGAAGCGGAATTTTAATTTATATTAGTTACAAATTATAGGTTTAGAAAAATTTAATGATTTTTGAAAATTTGTTGATTGTTCATGAGTATTTTTTTTTTTAAGCACGAGACCTGGATACCCTGGTCTAATTTAGAAATTAATTCAAATTTTTTACAGTGAGATTGAATAAGTTTTCATAAATAACATTTTTGATTTAATGTTTAGTTTTCATAAATTTTGTGACAATAGTAGATTTTAAAAGTATTACAAATTTTAACAAATTATTTACTTGGGAGCCAACGGGTGAAAAGCAATTATTTTGAGAAATAAAAAAAGATAAAAAAAATATAACTGGAATATGTGAAATTAACAGTCGTTAACAAAAATACTCGTATGCAGGTGCGTTATTATAATAATACTAACAAAGTAGGTATATGTATATAGAATGGATAGAAGATAAGATGAAATCAAATAAAGCACGTGTTTTAATATTAACGTCGGCGTTAGTATTAAATAGAAATTCATTATTTGTGGCGCCGCCGTATCAATATTTCATACCGAATGTGTTTCTATTTAAAGGTCCGGACAGGTTGGGGGTCCATCTGACATAACCTATTAACTAGCCGGCGCGTCTTAAAGCGCCCGGTCAAGGGAAATCCCAGTGGGTTACCTTAGAAAAGGCGAAATCACCGCTACCGATCGTTTGTTATCATATCGGTTTCGCCCCATTAATTTGTTTGTAAAATTAATAAATTTGTGCACAGTAATGACGAGATCTTTGCTTTGCTTTATTTATAATACAATCGTCCCTTATTCATAAATCTAAATGCAATTTAACCCTCTGTTACGTGCCGAGGCATGCAATAAAATAAGCAATTGCATATGATAGATGCAGTACATAAATACGAACTGGGACGTCTCAACCCCAGTACTTACAATTCAAATAATTATAAACGCAATAAAACAAGGGGAAAGTGAAGTGGTATGAAACCCTAGCGTATATTATATATAAAGTTTTACAACGAATTATCAAAAATCAAATAGAACAAAAATTTCACTGTGCAAGTCCCAGTTGATTTATATTAGATAAATAATTTTTATAACTATAAATAGCTTGAGAAATTTCCATAATATTCACATATATTTATGGAAATTGATCGAATGATTTGAAAGTAATGACATGATTGGGTTTTTGTATGCAACTTATGCAAAACTTAGTTTTTCACGTTAATAAATTTAATACTATTAAATGTAAATTTTAGAAAATGTTAATTATGCTTTAAATAATAATAATAATAATAATAATGCATTTATTGATCAAGAAGTATGAAATACAACGGTAACATCATCACGACTAAAGACATATTTTTGTTGTTTGATGAATCAATTTTCAGAGAATAGAATTTTTTTTTTAGGGTTAAGGTTAAAGGTCACTACTTATATGTCAACTCAACCCAACCTTCCACTGAAAAATGTACAAGTAAATCTTTTATATCAGTGGTTTTATGTACCTCCGCACCTCTTTTCTAATAAAAAATTTTCGCGCCCCCTTCAATTGTTTTAAGTTCGTAAATAATCATAATCTACATGGCATTGAATCTCATTGTAATATTGCTTAATAGTAGAGCATGACGTCTTGCTTATTGTTGTGTTCAGAAATAATATTTTCGGTAATAGTTGTGCCCCCCCCCGTAATAATCTCGCACGCTAGGGGGCGTTAAAAAATAATATCAATTTTTAAATTTGTGTTATTTTCAAAAATTATTACTTTAATCTGTGCGAAACTTATTTGTAAAAAAACTTGTCCCAACTTTACTGTATTCTATTCTAAGAAAATGCAAATCGATTCAGAAAGATTTCTTGTAGTCATAATTTTTGATGAAAATTTAAATCTTATATATCATAAGATATCGGTCATCTGATGAAAGATGGCGGCGAATTCAATAAACAGGTTTTCATCGACGTCACATGAACTGCGTACAATTGAAGTACCTAATGTGCCGAGTCACTATGTGATGTTTCCATAAACCGATTAAACGGAAGCTCTCAGTTTGAAACAAACTTCACATCCGTCATCAAGATGGCCAATTTGTCCTACGATTCAATTTATGAATTGATCAAGTTTTTAAATGAAGATCAGAATTAGAAAACTTACTAGAAGAAATGATCACTAAAGATTTGAACATCGTAAAAGGTTTGGCTAGAGTCTATATTGTGAGTTATAATTTTGAACGTCAGTACGAGAGTCCAAACGGTATACTTTGGAAAACATTTTTCTCAATTGGTGAAATTTATTTTTTATCATGAAGATGTTATCAATGCAACAGTGTTAGAGAGAGCAAAATAAATGCCAGTGTGCAAAATCAGACACCAAGTTTCATAAATTTTTGACTTTGTGGAGAAACTTATGAACTAAATATTCATTAAACGTGACCAAACGTGAACTCAGAATACGATGATATTTGTTAATTTAAGATTAACGTTAACGTCTAACAACCTAGTCATACCTTAATTTTGTTATTTTATTTTTTAAGTTTGGTTTGCATTTGTGTTGTTTGGTTTTTGTTTAGATTGGGTTGAATTAATCTTTAATTAGGTCGAACTTAATAATAATAATTACCGCCAGACCACCAAACCGAATTGAATCCAATCCAACCTCACACGACCATATTTATTTGGATTGGTTGGAAATTAAGATTTAGTGATTGCGGATTTAGTTCTGTTAACTTATTATAGCAAATGACTTTCTTCTACATTTTTCGCTTAACATTTTATACCAATACAAACTGAATACAACTCCCAAAATTTTTAGTTATTTTTGTTAATTTTTTTCAAGTCGAGATATTTTGATAATTGAGAGTGATTTTGGGAGAGTTGGTCTGCTTGGATGGGTATTGGGCATTAAGTTGAAAAAAATTTAATCCTATAAATGGAAAATGTTATAAAATTTATTTGAAAATCACCGGCCTTAGATTTTCAAATAAATTCACCAACGTCAGTTAACTGATATAACCTGTAGATTTTATTTAACTTGTTAATCACTAGTTACATTTAAAATTTAAGAAAAAATATTACAGTGAAAGCTGAAAGCGGACACTAACGGTTCCGACAATTTTGTCCGGTTATGGGAAGTGTCCGTTTAAAGGATAGGATTAATAATTAATTACACAATTATTGCAATCAACTAGACTACATTCACTTTTCTTGAATCCAGCTTTGCCAAAACAGTTCTTAATTGTCGTGGAATTTACTTTACACCATGCTGTTTTTATAAAGTACAAAGCTTCTAACACGTTGATAGATTTTGAACGCTGAGATAGTGATTGAACGTCATCTATTTTTGTTACAATATGCTTCAAAATTAAATCTCGATAATAAAACTTGAAATTTTGAATGATGCCTTGGTCCAGGGGTTGACATACTGAAGTTGTGTTCGGCGGTAAAAAAATAATTTTCACATTTTGCAGGTTTAGTTCACGAGGATGAGATCCTGCATTGTCTAAAAATAAGAACTTTTCTTTTTTGGAATCTCATTTTCCTGTCGAATTCAAGCAACCATTCGGACATGATTTCTCGCGTCATCCATGCCTTTTTGTTGGATTTCCAAGTCGCCGGTAAATCCTTAATCGCGACGTTTTTGGGCGTGCCGCTTTTCCGATCACCAGCAAATCTTCTTTATCTCCGGCCATATTTGCACAGAACAAAATGGTTAGTCTCTCTTTAGACAATTTTCCACCGATACATTTTTCTCCTTTGAGTGACAGAGTTTTATCTGGTAACGCCTGGAAGAAAAGACCGCTTTCATCTGCGTTGTACACATCCTCTGGTTTGTACCCAAGCAACATAGACGGAAGTTTTTTCAAAAATTGTTCCACGTCCTCTTGATTTACTGCAGCACCTTCGCCAGATATGCATTTAAAACTGATATTATTGCGCCACTTTTGCAGCCACCCGTCGGATGCACAGAAATTATTGTAACCCAAATTGTTCGCTATTTCTTTAGCCTTCACTTTCACTAACTGT
>JAFFZR010027978.1:0-16029 GCA_018397195.1 Lethrus apterus | reverse complement strand
TTATCGGAAAGGAAATTATGTATTATTTATAATTTTACATAATTTCAATTGTCCATTATTGAGATACTATTGAAATAATTTATTATATTTGAAATTATTTTAAATTACTTTTACATTAATAATTTAATAATATACTGAATTGTTTTAAAATTAAACTTAATATGGTCGAAATACTCGACTAGGTTTTTTCCACGTTTTTCCTAGTCTTACAGCAATAGCTGGAGTATATAGAAGTCGTAACGTGGGACGCAATAGGGATTAGGAATTGTAAAATTTGATTCATAAATTAATGTTTAAAATTATTATTTTACTATAGTTTACTATAAATTTGTTTCATCAATTAGTTCAAAGGGTTGAACTTTGAACTAATTGATGAAACAAATTTATAGTAAACTATGCTGTTTAAAGAATATTTCCATAGTGAATAAATAACAAACGTCAAATATATTTATTACCCGACGAAGATCACGAAACACATTTATATTTCTTAATATTGTGTGTCGTAATAAATATATTTTATTGCACAACTTGAGTTTTAATTTGGTTGCACGCTCAAGAAAAAAAAAAAAAGATAAGTCATTCTCGATGACGAAATTTGGAACATAAAAATTTGAAGACTATAAACGTAATTGTATATTTGCAGATGAAGATTTTAATAACATTGATCCTGTTCGTAGCTGTAACTTTTTCATTCCCTGATCGTAAGGCTATCAGCAAAAGAAATGTGAATTGTGAAAGTGAAAACTGCAGGAGTTGCCACTCACAATGTTCATTGGAATGTACAACTAGGACATGTTTTAACGACTGCAGAGATACCTGTAGCAATCGACAATGTGGCGGGAGTGAATGTTCCACATCCCAATGTAATAATTGTAAATCCAACTGCAATGAAAAATGTTGCCAAAACACTCACAAAGGGTGCCAAAACGAAAATTGCCATGAGTGTTCTCCGCCTCCGGAAGCGAGCAAAAAAGAGAACAATACTATCTATATTCGAAATAACAACGACAACTATAGGGCGTTAAATACGTCAGTAGTAATTACATTGGAAAACAGAATAAACACCCTTAATGAGATAAAGAACCCGATAAATGTAAACTCAACAAACATCAATAACATCGTCCTGAGCTCCCCAGGCCCGAAACTGAATCCAAATGCGGAACTTAAAGATAAAAATTGCTGTCACGTGATACACGCAACAAATTGTAATAAATCCGATTGCGAAACTGAACAAAAGTACACGTGTTCAAACATATGTCAGTCTCCGGTGGTACTTTTAGAAAAAGTACAGGTGCCTTACCCAGTTAAGCAATTTGTGCCTGTCGATCGACCTTATCCAATACGCATCCCACAGTATATCAGAATTCCGCAACCCGTTATCAAACAGATTCCAGTGCCACAACCATTTCCAGTACTGGTATCAAAACCAATACCAGTAATGCAACCAGTACCCGTACATGTACCGGTACCAAAGCCAATTATTGTTGAAAAACCAATCCCAATACCAGTTATTAAACATGTTGCCAAACCTGTTGGTATACCACAACCATTTCCAGTTGATAGACCTGTGCCATTTCCAACTTACATGGCTCCACCACGCCAACAAATTCCATGTAAGTGGATATGTTTTATTTAATATAACTCAATTTCAATCTATATTTGCAAGTTATGACACAAATTGCATGATCTTATCAAATAAACTAAAATGTTTACAACATGCAATTTGCAACTTTAATATTTGACTCCCACTTTTCACTCTCTTAGTTGACTGTACTCAACGGCAGCGATGTCAACATACCCCATGCTTGCAAAGATGTAACCAAGGATTTGACAATTATCAAGTTCACAGTAAGTACACACATTTACCAGCTCTTACCATAGTAATTGCAAATAATTTTCTATTCTAGATTGTGTTCCATGTTATCAGTGCAATGTTGGCTTCAATCCACATTTTTGCAAGTTGCAAACGACTTGTCCACCAATATGTAGGCAAAACATGATGTTTAGTTTACAACCGCACCACCTAAGATAGTTATATATAGTCATGTTGTATAATGGTTAATAGTAAACTGTATAATCACACATTAGCCTTGCAGTGATCTTTCCATTGAAATTGTTTCACATTAATAAAAATTGAAATATTAAGTGTTCTATGTACCCATTGCACCCAAGTGTTGAAATCTTTGACATTAAATAACTGATCTCAAAATAACTTATAAGATTGCAAGTTAATTTAAAATATTTCAATAAATTAAAAATAAGACAATTTACTGGGTCAACAATATGTATAAGTCCAATTACACATTTTATATTGTCAGAGAGCATGATAAAATACAAAAATTGAGCTATTAAAAAAGATAAAAAGGTTAAAAATATAAAATAAAAAATGCTAAAATAATTCAGTCGCCGATATTTTGTTTACAAAATAATCTTTATAGCCTTTCAACAGAGAACTCGCTTGAAAGAAACTATAACTTTCATCATCGAATTCATCAGAATTAATCTTGCAATCCACTGATGAATTGTCCTTTTTATCTTCTTTAGGAACGTCTTGGAATATAAACATATCATCACAGTAAGTATGGAGAGGTTTTGCCCCGTAATAAAAGTTTATTATCACATTTTTGACTTTAGTAGAAAGGATGTAGTTTTCAATTGGCGCAAAAAAATTATTTTTGCTGGTTTCGTTGTTCTGCTTCTTTAAAATGACATACATGTTTGTTGCTGAAAGAGTAGAATCCATTGCTTTCAGCCAATCTTGCGATAAAAACAATTTCCTGAAAAGTATTTCAATTTAAAGCTTTTATGGGATAATTAGGACATTAAAATTTCAAAATTTCAAAACACCTTAGTATTTTATGCCGATGTTTGTGAAGTACATCCGATGCCTCGCAATGACGGGTAATTTGTTTGGGCATTTTTATAGTAAACACTTCTTTTGGGCTCTGTGCAGTTGTTCCGAAAACTATTAAAATTTCTTTTATTGTGTTGGATTGCGTCTCGAATTCGCTTTGAACATTTTTCATAATTTCCTCTAGTGTATCGTAAGCTGAACAAACGATTTTATAATGCCTTTCCAGCGATAAATTGTTCATTTTATTGTTGTCCGAATCGATACAATTTCGTTTTCTATTTACGACGCTCCTCAGCCAGACGTAGGGGTACGGTATTTGGTTCTTTTGATGTACTAAGCATTTTATTATTTCATTTATTAAAACCGCACATGTACGTATAGTTAATATGTCCGTAATTTCAACATCTATTTTTATGGCCTCTTGAGATTGAATATTGCACATAATGTAATTTAAAAACAAATAAAAACTTTCAATGGTATTTTGTACTTTCAAGAAACGTCACTAACCCCACATAACCTACAATCATGCAATCAAGTACAGAGTAGAATAACCCTGAGCCACGTATTATTACCCAATCAAAAATCGCGCTGCCTACATAACGTGGTTCATGGTCTTTTCGATTTTCAAAATATTTTAAATATAAAATAATTCGAAACATGCATTTAGCTTTAAGAATAGTTCGTAAGACAAATTATTTTAAAATACGGCAGTACTCCACAAATAAAATTCCAAAAGATGAAGGAATCGATAAAATACGAAACATTGGTATATTGGCTCATATCGATGCAGGTTGGTTTTCTAATACATTAACATTGTCTTTATTAATTTACAATCATTACATGAAACGTTAGGTAAGACTACAACAACTGAACGGATGCTTTACTTTGCTGGCATGATAAAACAAATGGGTGAAGTGCATCACGGCAATACTGTCACCGATTACATGGCACAGGAAAGAGAGCGAGGCATCACAATACAATCAGCTGCTGTGACATTCAGTTGGAAAAAACACCAGTTTAACTTAATCGATACACCAGGTCATATCGATTTTACGATGGAAGTTGAACAAACTTTAAATGTCCTAGATGGTGCTATAGTAGTTTTAGACGCTTCAGCAGGTGCGTTCAATTAAAGAAAACTCTTTACTTCTGGACTTTTCCTACTGTTTTTATCAAGTTGATATTTTCTTTCCTGTATTTCCTCATTTTTTCATGATTTTAATTCTTCACTTATTTCCTTCATACATCCTTATTTTTAGCTTTTCTCTTTTCTTTTCACATATCCATTCCCTTGCAATACATTTTCCAGTTCCTCAAATCATCAAATTGTTGATAATTCATGTAGGCACTTATATATGTAATTTCTTTAGGTGTTGAAGCACAAACTCTTACTGTATGGCAACAAGCAAATCGTTACAAAATCCCAAGATTCGTTTTCGTCAACAAGATGGATAGATTAGATGCAAATTTAAAATTATGCTGTGAATCCATAGAAAAAAAATTAAATGTACCGACGATATGTTTGCACATTCCGATAGTAGACAATAATCGATTTATAGGTAACATAGCTAAGCTATAGGTAATGTATTTGTAGGAGTTATATTAATTGTTATTTTAAACCTTAGGCGTTGTAGATGTAATAACTTTGCAAAAATTCACGTGGGATTCCACAAGAAAAGATAAAGCTCTCTCAAAAGAGGATTTATCAGAACTCTCCGAGCCAAAAATGTGGGAAATGGCTTTGAACGAACGTTTGAAATTAATTGATTTGTTATCAAGTTATGACGATAATTTGGCCAACAGTATAATTGAATCAGAGGCTTTGGATACCGTTAAAACAGTAGATGTTATTACGGCTGTGAGAAATGTTGTAACCAAACAGGTATTTTTTTTTTATCTTTTTGGTACGTTTTATTGTATTCGTATTTCATATTTAGAAAGCTGTGCCTGTGTTGTGTGGAAGTGCTTATAAAAATATAGGAATCGAACCATTGATGGATGCCGTAATCTTATACTTGCCCACACCATCTGAAAAGAATAGTTATTTCAATTGTTTTGAAGATAATTTGTGTGCTAAAGCTTTCAAGATCATTCATGATAAGCAACGTGGAGCGTTGACGTTTTTCCGAATATACTCTGGGTGTTTCAACAAAGGTCAAAAAATCTTCAACGTTCAAAAGGATGTAACAGAACAATCGGGAAAACTGTTGGTTGCTTTCGCCGATGATTTTCAAGAAACTGAATCGCTTTCGAATGGAAATATTGCTGTTGTTACAGGTTTAAAGGTAAGTTTCAAGTTGTAGTCCAGCATCCATTCAAAAAATTTTAATATTTTAGAGAACTAACACAGGTGATTTAATATGTAGTTCTGCAAGCATTGCAGATAAAACCAAAAAAAAGTTGTTAGCACAAGAAAATACATCCAATATTGATGTGGAAAAAATATTTGAAGTAAATTCCCGAATACCTGAACCAGTATTTTTTTGTTCTATAGAAGCACCAAGCCTGTCCAGTCAATTAACTTTAGAACAGGCTTTAATTGAGTTACAAAGGGAAGATCCCAGTTTAAGGGTCACTAATGATGTTCAAACCGGTCAAATGATCCTTGGAGGTAAATATTACCCACAACGCAAAATTTAACTTTATA
The DNA here is from genome assembly GCA_018397195.1 of Lethrus apterus. Classification (NCBI taxonomy): domain Eukaryota; kingdom Metazoa; phylum Arthropoda; class Insecta; order Coleoptera; family Geotrupidae; genus Lethrus; species Lethrus apterus. The sequence continues at coordinate 10,528 of JAFFZR010027978.1, read as the reverse complement.
TATATATTTTAGGGATGGGTGAATTACATTTAGAAATAATAAAAGATCGAATATTAAAAGAATACAAAGTGGATGCAGAACTTGGAAAATTACAAATATCATATCCTGAAGCTCCAATTGATAGAACTTCATTTGTTTTGACAGTAGACACAAAAATAGGAAATAGCAAGCAGATGGTCAGTATTTCTCTCTCACTGATACCCACTAGCAAAGACGATGCAAAGGATATTTTAATACTTGATAAATCACCAGAATCTGCCAGCAATTTAGCAAATATTTATCACAAACATATGTCTGCTGTTCGACGTGGAATAGAAGTTGCCCTTGCACATGGACCTAAAATTGGATCACAGGTTAGTGTGTATTTCTTAAATTTTTATTTTCACAATAGACTGCCAACATAAGGTTTTGTATAATAGGTTATCAATGTAAATATAATGTTACACATGTTAGAAGTAAGAAGAGGTACAACTGAATCATCAATTGCAGCAACAGCTACTCAATGTGTCCAAAAGGTAAGACTTAGAAAGAGTTAACATTTGTTCTTAAGATAAACTTTTAGTTATTGAAGCAATCTGGAACGTACATATTGGAACCGATTATGTACTTAGAAATAGTATGTCCTGACGAATATGTGTCTTCTATATTAGCCGATTTATCAAGACGAAGGGCATCAATTCAGAATGTCGCATTAAGGGGAACAAATAAGGTAAGTTCATATATAAAATTTATACAGAAAATGATTGTTTTTATAGTTAGTTATGTTGGAAGCACCTTTGTCTGAACTGATGGGTTATTCAACTGTTATACGAACAATAAGCTCAGGAACTGCAACATTTTCTATGGAATTTGTGGAATACAGAAGAATGTCACCAGTTGATGAAACAAAGGCAATTGAAAGTGTTAGAGGTTTTTAAAACATATGTTTTATTTATTAAATAAATAAATAAAATTTCCAACTGAATACATATTTATTATCATACTAAGGAATTGGCACAAAATAAAATGTAACATTCTATTATTACAAAAAATATTTTCAAGGAATGTTTAATTAAATAAATATACAATTCTTATCAAACGAAATAACTTGCCTAATAAACTACAAAAGTACCAACAATGGACGTAACTTCACATATACATAAAAATCATATAAATGTACAATGGAGCAGATTTTAGCAACATAAAAATAATACAAATATATCACATTTTAAATACGTTAGATAACTTAAAGCTAGAAATGTAATTTGCGACTTAGTGCTTTTTAAAAGCTGTTATTTAAATGAAACTTCAACACTTTTCGTTGTATTTAGATGCTAAGGATTCCCAACTGATTGCGTTGAAAAATGGATGTGTTTTAATATCTTCAGTTCCATTTATTCCACAACCTAATCGATCTTGTGGTTCATAAATCAACAGCTGGAAAAAGACATGTAGAAACGACGTTAAAATATTGTATGCAAATGAAACAAAATACCAAAAATATTAATTTCAATCATGAAATATGAATTCAAAATCCCAAAATAAACGATGTATCCAAAATTTACCTGTCTTAATAAGGACTTTCCTTCAGGAATGACAAATTTTGCTATTTTTAAATTTGTATAATTGTTAATTCCTTCTGGGTGGACGTACTTCAAAGGCTTAAACAACATAATTTACACAGTGAAAAAACGAGCATTACACACTCACCACACCAACCAAAAGTTCATACAAAATTGTTCCATAGCACCACCAATCCACCGCAAATGTAACTTTTTCGAATGTGTTTAGTTCTGGAGCCAAACTGGTCTGGAATCTATTTTTAGAAGAGTTTTCTTTCGACAGAGAACACATGTAAGTCAACATGAGATCGCCGTTTTGATCAATTAAAAGATTTTTACATTTTATATCACTGAAATTAAAAATATCGAATTACAATTTTTTTTTAATGGATGTACCCACCAACAAATTACGCCAAGAATATGTAACTTTTCCAAAGCTAATAACAACTGTGCTGCCCATTTTACAACATCTCTAATATTTACAAAATTTTCTTTAAAATCATCACTGAGCAAAGAAACACTGCTCAATTGTCGTTCAATAAGTTTGTATTTATCAACATTCTCCTTTGTAATTAAACTAGGGCCACTTCTCTTTGGTGTATCATTCTTTTGTTTTAAAGTTGATTCAATCGAAGTTATCAGTTTCTGCGACTTCATTACAAGATCTTCAGTCTCCAAACTATCATTTTCTTCAAATGTGTTTTCCATTGTATCATCAACAGCATAACCCATAGACAGTTCAATTTCACTCTTTGCATCACATTCCTTTTCATTTTCTGCTGCTTCATTTTGTTTCTTATTGATGGTATACTCATGTATGAGATCGCCGTAACTGCATTCTGAATCGTCAGAGCTTTCTGATTTTTTTTTGTGGGAAGATGTAAAATCAGTTGTTTTAGAATTGTCATCCACTTCATTTTGTTGTTTTAAATAATCCAAAATCCTAACGCCACTTAAAATAAACAATACAAATGGAACGTTACAATTTTTTTTAATAAAGAACCTTACCAACAATATTCAAGAATGAGAAAAAGGGCATTTTCACAATTGTAGAAATTTACCAATTTTACCATGTAAGGCACATTTTCAGGCAAAATTAAATAGTCAGAGAAATTCCACGTTTTGTAAACAACCTAAGGAAACATTGTATCAAAATCCTAGCAACAAACATGGCCAGTTACCTTCACATAAAAAAGCTGTTGTGATTCGGAATGTATTACAAGCATGCCCGAACCAATTACTTTAACGACCTTATATTTGTATAAATCTACCAAAGGCTTTTGTAACTTATCTTCTTTGTGGTATGCCTACAAATGAAGAAGGATTATTGTTTTTATCAAGTATTTTATAGTAACGTAATTTCGTTTGCTTACAAGTTCATTTATATTCTGAATTTCCGGAGACAGATGTAAATTGTATATCTTTTCAGCTCGTAATAAATACTTTTCAACTTTGAATCGCACCATTTCTCTTCTATTGAAATCTCCATCTTCTTTGGCATTTTTTAACAAAATATCTATACCCGCCTTGTATGCTATGAAAGCATCATTATATTTTTTTTCTAGTTCCATTTCTGTAGCTTTAGTGACATAATGTGCAGCTTCTACGATGTATTGATTAGAAGACAGGGCATTGCTCAAACTGTTGTGGGGAAATTTTAAATCATCAATTGTCGGTACACTTTCATTTATGACTGACACATTAACTGAATCTGTCGAGGTATTTTCTGATGTTTGTGACAGAGTTAATGATGATTCAGGGCTCATTTTCTTAGATAATCTGTTTAATGACAACGAGCTTTGATTTAAAGGATCTGACAATAAGTCAAATGCCTGAAAATGAAATATATTAAGATGACAGTTTTGTAGATTGTGTTACGTTATGCAAACTATTATTTAAAAAGTATATATATATATACAGTTACCTGTGCTGATGGGCTTAAACTACTTAAAGTAGAAACTGAATCTGTATCACTAAGTGCATAATCATCATCAGAATTTGAAATAACGTGGTATTCAGGTTCAGCTGGTAAATGTAGTTCAGCTCTTATTGAATTAATAGAACCATTTATTAATTGGGTTGGTGTATGACTAGTCTAGAACATTAAAATTCTTTAACTGACCCTATTTGGCCTTTATAATTTGATAATTTTTATTAAATGTATTTAAAGAGATGATTTATTGTCATATTTACATATAAGATACAAAACCAATTCAAAAACAGAAAAATCCATTTACCTCAAAGAATTTTACAAATTCATCCGAAGTGAATAACTGTGGTTGCTTTGCAACATAATCCAGTAAAATCAAAATACATTGTTTTCGTTCCTTTATTACATCTTCATTGAATCTACAAAATGAATATTTACTATATATTAAAGTACACAGATCAAAACTAAATGTGACAACAATATTGTTTATGTTCAATTAAGACTGATTCTTTCATTCTGATAACTTATCTTTAAACACCATGACACAAGATATACACTTAGATTATTCAGAGCAATTTCATATCTTGTTTATGGAAGAAAACTTAATGTTTTATCTCATAATCTCAAAATAATAAATGGACCTTACTCACCTTTTGAAAAATAGATCGTTTGGTAATGCAGGAAATCGACTCTTTATTCCTAACGTTCGATGTTTTACTCTCAATTCCCGGTGCAACCTCTTAAATTCGTTGTATCGTTTCCAGACTGTTATTTTTGTAACGGCGTCTGGGCACTCCTCGGGATAGAGCTGAAGGTAAAAGTATCACAATCATTTATACATCGATAATTTATTACAACTTACCATGGAAATGACTTTGTAAATAGTGAAGCCCTTTTTATGACGGCTGGTATCCGGAATGTCAAATATTCTTACCCATTTATCGCAATTGGAAACCATTTTCGTGTGTATGTAATTAATTCATATTTTGAAGTGACGAAATGTCATATGTAAACAGGGTGATGGAAGGGATGATAAGTTACCAACTGCGAAAATTCATACTTGAAAAGACGAATACAACGGGAGTAATTTATTGTTTAGGAATCCCAATACTTGAATGCGTAAGATTTATAGATGATATAATTTCAATTTTCATAATATAATTATTAAGCGCTAACTTCATATATATTGACATGTCAAATTTATGTCAATGTCAATTATCATATGTTGACGTTCGTTTGATGTGTGCTTCAAATATGATTTGAGTAACGACATGGATTATCGTTCACCTTTAGAAAATATAATAAGCATATTTGGATCGTTACCGCAGGGACACGATAAACCCGTAAAACATGCCGTTTATAATGCTTTGGCATTATTTTTTTTGGTTTTGGGATGTGCAGCTGGATGGGCGCTTTATTTGATATTGGAACCCTTCATAAAGCCACTAATGTGGGCTTTACTCGTTGGTTCGGTGCTACATCCCTTGAAACATAAATTGGCGCAACATTTTCGATCTTGGTTTGTCCAGTTGGAAGATTCACACACTCCCATTATTTTCGGCTTGTTGCTCGTACCTGTAAACATTGTTAATAACATAGCCGAACTGCTAGGAAGCAGACTAATGCAACATTGGAAAATAATTTTATTTACCGTTGTGTTTTTGCCGTCATTACATGTTATTTATTTTTACACTCCAAAATTTCTTATATCTTTTATCTGTGATTTTGGCTCGTACAGCAGCTACCTCATTTCATTTCTAATAGATCATTCGACAGTCATGCTGGTGAGTTATATAACTTATGCTTTTGTTGCTGTACCTTAAGTTTTTAGATTACTGTTTTATTAACTGGTTACATCTCTTCTGTAATTTTTATATGGACCCCAAAAAACAACATAAAATTCCATTGTGCATCTGTTTTGATTTGGCTGCTCTTATCCTGTTTTGTCGCAAACCAATGCGGTTCTTTAAAAATACCAATTTTTGTATTATTGCAATTGATATTCTTTGGAGGTTTAGTATTGGAAATACGCGACATTCAACAACAGCTTACAGTGTCAGGTTTGTTAAATATATGTTTCCGTAATAATTATATTGCAAGTATTTTATTTATTTATGAAGATTTTAGGTGAACAGTTAACTTTGTTCGATTATTTTAAAATTGGTTTTGAGGAAAAACCATCTAAAATTGATGATAAAGCAGAAGAAAGTGAAAATGAAAAGGCTGAAAAATTACCACTCAGTGGTAAGGTATGTGCAAATTTAATTAATATGAAATATCAAAAATGTTACATTGTGCTCAATGTTCTAACATGTTCCTTAAAATTGTAAATAAAATTTTGTATTCATGTAATTTTAAATTTTAGACAATCAAAGAATTGAAAAATACACAAAATTCAAAGTTGCCAAAAAAGTTGGCATTAAATGATGGTGATGGTTCTTCTGAAAGTTTGGAAACTATAACAGATTCGAAATCTAAAGATCCATGGACTTTAGAATTGTTCCAGGACAACTCGAATAACGACTCAAAGGAGAAGCGTACTGGAATACTCATAACAGAAAAGGGCAACATCCACGTTATTAAGCAACCTCCAACTGACATACTTGGAAATACGTTTATAGCGCCTAAAGTGAAACGATCATTGTCACAACCATATGTATCATCGACACAAATGCACAGGCCAAAATACAATGTTTTAAAATGGAAAAGGTCAAACAGTTTCCTAAATTTGAACACTTTGGAGCAATCATCGAGTGATTTTTATCTGTACTCAGTATTATGGGCTTGTATTGCAATTTTGTTTTGGAAGAATATCATGCTTTTGCCTATATTGCCGATTCCAATTATAATTTATGTCATAAAGCACGTTGGATTATATCTGGGATTGTGGAAATGGCTTTTAAACTATTGGAATAAGATCGTTGATTTGGTGTACATTTGGTGTGATGAGAGATACGATGCTTTCGTTCCAATTCACATACGTGGTTTGTATAAATTTACTTACAGTGTTAATTCAAGCTTGAAGAAAATTGTCAAAGGTAGCATAGATACAGTTTCTAGTTGTGTCGTTATTTTTGGATTGATAATTTTTGTACTGTGCGCTTCAATATTCATTGCCATTCAGGTAATCATTATTTTAAGTGATGCAGCATTTATGAATTTATAGTGTTAGATTTATAGGTTTATGCTGAAGGTATCATGCTGGTTCAGATGTCGAGTAATGTCATCAATCAAACAGTTGTTCACAATCCTGAGTTAAGGCAATTACTTCCACCGACATTTGATGATACTGTCGATTCTCTCCTAGATAATGCCTACCTGTATGGAAGGGAAGGTATTTCTAAAGTGGTAAGGCTGGGGCAAATTCTTGTTGAATCCATGTATTATGGATTATTCACATTTTGTTTTTATTTATTTAAATATGTTTAGTTAGATTTATATTTGGTATGATATAGGTTAAGAGCATAATGAGTGATGTAGATCCTGCAAAATCTGAAAAATTCGAAAGACAAGTTTTGGAATTATGGGATCGTGTGTATCAGACATGGATGGCTTCAGATAGTACCCATGGGCCGAAAGTTACATCAGATGCTGTGCAACATTCATGGGATAATTTCGTTGAAGATATCCAAAAATCACCAGGTATAAAAAATTTCGTTTTGTTTTTGTCCATTTATTTGGTAAAATTGCATTTATATTTCAGAATTGTTCAATGTCAATGGAATAATAGCCTTCCTAAAACAGAATATTGGAACATTGCTCTCTCTGCTCGAATCAGTTTGGAACATAGTCAAGGGAAATATTGGATTACTTGTTGGTTCGTTCAGTGCATTCATGTCTGTGCTTTTGGGTGGAGGTACTGCCGTACTGAACTTCGTGTTAAATATGGTATTTACGTTTTATTTTAATTTTATATTATTCTGAACGAATCCATTGTAGATTATTTTTTTAACAACTTTGTTTTATCTACTTACGTCGAGTGGTTATTTATATAAACCCGTTGAAATAATGTCGAATTTCTCATCGAGTAGTAGTAGATTTGGACTCGCTTTCGGTGTTGCTATAAACGGTGTATTCACAGCGTCCTTCAAGATGGCCGCATTCTACGGGATGTGGACTTGGTTCATACATAATTTATTTGGAGTGAAAATTGTTTATATCCCTACAGGTTTGTCAGATTATGCTTGCATGAACATCATTATCAATATAATCTTTCAGTGCTGGCAGCTGTTTTGGCCGCTGCACCATTTTTGGGAACATATTGGGCATGTATACCCGCAGTGCTTGACTTATGGTTAGCACAAGGCAAGACTCTTTACGCTATACTTATTGCAATATTTCAATTTTTACCAACGTCAGTCGTAGATACGACAATTTATGGCGAAATAAAAGGGTAAGTTTTTATTTAGTAGGATTATATTTCCAATAAGAATATTTCAGAGGTGGTCATCCATATTTGACGGGGCTTGCTATCGCAGGTGGTATTTTTTGTCTGGGACTTGAAGGAGCAATAATCGGGCCCTTGATACTTTGTGGCTTGTACGTGGCTATAGATTTATCATCTAATTTATTCAAAGATTCTCCATCAGAGGAAACTATTAATCTCCAACACCTTTCATCTAGGTAGTTGCGATCAATGTCAATGGGTATACATTTTAAAAAATGGCTATTTGCAGGCTTGAGCTTCAAGATATTTAACGTTGTTAATTAACTAGTTAATATTGATGTTATTAACAAGAATGCTTATTAACGCGCACTATTAGTAAATCGAAATTTACGTTGCAATTTTTTTATTTTTGTACTTGTATAATTTATATAATGTTTCTTTTTAATATAACATATTAATGTTAGAAATGGTTGTTTTATTTGTAGTTAGATGAAATTTTTAAAATTTTTTTTAGAGGCTATTTTTACATATATATTTTAATAAAATAAATTTTGTTCCTCGGAAATTGGTAGAGGGGCTATAAGTAATTAATTTTCTTTTCAAAGTTAACCGACCGCTCTTGTTTCGTGATTTCTCAGCTAATTACGTTTTGTGAGTAAGTTTTTGTGTTCGTCGCGGGTGCGAACATTATTTGAAGTAGGAGTGCAAAAGGTCGCGGACTTTTCTCCGTTCTAACGGATGTATTTAGCACTCAACAGCAGCTGGCATTCGTGCAGTAATTTAAGTTGGGCAGCGACATGTAATTATACATCTCTTCGTTATTGTCCTGATAATTACTTGTAGATGGCATCGCATTTTATTAATATTAAAAGGAACAATCTAACACACCAATCTTGAGTGATTAAAATTTTAACATTGCCATAAAATCCCGTCTAATCATCATTTAAATTAAGGCAGGAAAATACAAAAAAAAATTTATTACAAATACAAAATTAATTTTTTATTTAATTATATTTTATTCTACCATTCTTCATGCTTTAACGTGTTTTATGTAGTCTTTATTTATATAAAATTTTGCCATACATTTTTATTATAGTAAGCAATTTCCTCCCTTTATCCACCTCGATAAGAAATTTTACGTTTCACCACTAATTCAGAAAATGGCACCTTCATCTGTCCCGAAAAAGGTCGTCTTTGTAAATCTCCATAATTTAATTAACTCGACAAATACTTAATCCGGGCATAACGACGCCTCTGTCCTCGACACTTACCAACGCGACGGCACAATTTGCATTCGCTATTACTTCGTACTAATTAACAGGGATCTAGGGGCTTCTTCCAGTTTTTAAATGCTTCGTGGGTCTGGTAAACAGTTATGTAAATAAAGTTTCGTCATAAAGGGAACATACGATCCTTGCGTTCTCTAAATTGACACATTTAGGACCGGCTTGGGATGTTCTACTATTGGACGATTTATTTTCTACAGGATCGGACTGTTAGAAAATTGTTTTTATCATTTACATATATGGAAGATTTAAGAAAAAATTAAAGATAATAATAGTAATAGTATGATGATTTGAAAATTATGTGTTAATTGTGTGTTTTATAATATCCGTGTCTAGAAAAGTTAGGAAATAAAGATATAAAGGACTGGAAATAAAGAACGAGAATCTAGGAATAGTACAATTTTAAAATACGAATGATGTTTGATACTATACAGCCTGTTTACGGGAACATTCTACAATAGCTAACTTTTTTATTTAAACAGGTACAAACTTGGTTAAATGGACAATGTTTAAGTACCTTGCAATGCGCATTTCGCGCAATAAATTATGAAACAAAAGAACGTCGCGTTGCTAAGATACGTGCATAAAGATTAATTTTTTAAATTGAACACCTGTATATTTTTATATTTTTAAGTTGCTCTGGTTGCCTGCTATAATAATTAATAATTATAAAACAGTTTTTCTCTAGGATCGCTAGTTAAGGAGTTTTGCAGAAAATAATTTTGCAAATTTCGTTATACACATACATATTGGCAACTTTTCATGATGAAAGCAGCATTATTGTTTAATTTCAATTTCATTGGTAAGTTGGTAAAAACTATAAAAAATTGTAATTTATTTTGAATTTTGAGACGTATTGTAATAGTGTTATAAGTTAGATTGTGGCATGTTTAATAGAAAGATAAAACACATGGAGTACTAATAAACCCGAAAATAATTTTCAAGTTGTACGGCATCAAAATCGTTTCAGTATTGTGTGTATGTGTGGTGTGGTATAGTAGGAAATTTCATTTTGGGGCCGCATGAAGGAACATTGACAGCCGATAGGTATCTAAATTTCTTGCGAAATGATTTAGTAAATTATTTGGAAGATGTTCCTCTCCAAATTCGACGTGATCTAATTTTTCATCATGATGGTGCTCCGCCACATAATTCTTTGGTGGTAACACAATATTTAAATTTAAATTACGAACAATGGATCGGTCACCGCGGACCCATTTTGTGGCCAGCTAGGTCCCCATATCTAAATCCATTAGATTTCTTTTTGTGGGGAGCGACTAAAAGTACTGTGTATGATACGCCTTCAAACAATTTGGAAGAATTAACATTTAAAATTAGACAATGTATACATAGTTTTCGTGAAGAAACATTAGAAAAAGTGCAC
>JAFFZR010027977.1:0-16050 GCA_018397195.1 Lethrus apterus | reverse complement strand
ACCCTATAGAAAATAAAAAATTGTTGAAAAATCACAAAAATCTCTTTTTAAATTTTTGTAAATATGTTTGTCCAAGACTGCTGGACTATTCGCGAAAAAAAAAATTATCGTCAAGATGTCATCATCAGACAGAATACGTTAAAGCGAAGGGCGGAGCCCGAGTAGTTTCAAAGAAATACTAGGGTTCCGCCCTTCGTCCCAAGAGAAAGTAAAAAAAAATAATTCGAAAGTTATAAAAATCAATTTTTTTATTTTTGTAAATATGTTTATCCAAAACAGTCATAAAAACAAGATGTTATCAACGCAACGGGCTGAATACGCATAAGCGAAGGGCGGAGCCTAAGTAGTTTCCAAGAATTACTCGGGCTTCGCCCCAAGAGAAAGTAAAAAAAAAATTAATTCGAAAGTTATAAAAATCAATTTTTCTATTTTTGTTAATATGTTTATCCAAAACAGTCATAAAAAAATAAGATGTTATCAACGCAACGGGCTGAATACGCATAAGCGAAGGGCGAAACCTAAGTAGCCTCCAAGAACTACTCGCGCTCCGCCATTCGCCCCAAGAGAAATTCGCGAAAAAATAGATCAAGATGTTATCAACGCAACAGCCTCCTTTAAACCCTGCCCCTTTATGTGAACGCCGTAAACAACTTTAAACAGCTGTTGATCATCTTTGATAAGCTTTGACCAGTCTGTGAATAGCTTTGAACAAAGCTGCGTTTAAGGCTGTCGGGCCCGTGACGTCACATAAGAGGATGGGGCTTAAAGAAGGGGTGATAGAGGACGCTCCAATCGTCCTAATACCCATTAGAATACATTTGCCTTCAACTACGCATCAGTTGTGTATCATATGCAATGCTATCATAGCCCTATTTGCCCGTTAACCCCCCTATGCGTTCTAAATTCCTCCGTCTTAACCCTACACCGTGTTTCCTTGTATAACTTCTCTATTCGGTTTATGAGCCCCTTCTCAACAACACCTCACTCATTATCTTCCTGTCGATCGTATCGAAAGCTGCCTTCAGGTCTACGAATATTGTGTAAATTTTTCTCCCACTTGCCTTTATCTTCCTCCCTACCAAGTATTTAAATATGTAAAAGTTGTCTCTCGTTCCTATTCTTTTCAACTTGATTTTTCCTACAACTTTCTCCATTTTTTCCCAGCTTATCTTATTCTCCACCTCCTGGCTCCTCTTTACTACTTCGTAACTTAATGCCACCCTCCTTTTCGTTCGCGCCCCCAAGTAACTTCTCGAAGTGGCACCCTCAACCTTTTCCTCCATACCTACATTACCCCCTTTCTTGCTCTTGAGAAACCTCCATAGCAGTTCTATATTGTATGTGGTTTTAAAATTAAAATTTTCTTTTCGTTCTCTTATCTACATTCTTTTCCTTTTATTCTTTTCCTCTTATTTCTTCGTCTTGATCGTTTCAAATAAGCGCGGTGTTTGTAAACTATTCGTTTTGGTTTTAGACCATATTTAATCCAACCAGTAATGGGAAGTAACATGGTGTTGCTCGTCATAAACATGTTGTGCCCGGAAAGGAAGTACGCGAGATCTTCGACCGATTTCATGCCGGAAGAAATCGAACCGGACGAACCGAAAACCCCGACTCCGACGGAAATTTATTACAATATGAGTTTGTCGTGTTATAAGGTTTTGAAACACAACTTCACCAGACGACAGTACATGAGCTGCATAAATCGAAGTATACATGTAAGTGTAACGAATAAATATAAAATAATTTAGAAAATTAAAAAAATTTTCAAAATGTATATTTTGAAAAAATTTTTAATTTTCTAAATTATTTTTACAAAATATTTTCCAAAAGAGAATTTTTCGAAATATTTTTTAGAATTTATGATTAATATTTCAGAACAGAATTTTCGAAAAAAAGTAAATAAATGTTTTTAAGAATTTTTCCACAAAAAATAACATTACAGAAACGTTTTTTATCATTTTTTTTTTGTTGCAGGAAGTAGAAATTCAACTCTGCGGTCGGGGGACTAATTTTTCTGCTCCTACAGTACTGATTTTCTCCGTATTTTTACTGCTGTTGGATTATTGATTCGTAGTGGGGAACGATAGCGCCTGTGATAAATCCTGTAACTATCATATCGTTTTCAAAGTTGAATTTTTCGTTTTTTCTTCTCTGTTAGATATTTATAAAAAGTATATTTAAATGTTGTTAGCAAAGCGGATGACCCAATTGAATTTTCGTTTGAATATTAAAATAATTTTTTGAGATTTGCCGGACCTGTAAAGTATAAACCCCACAGATAAGTATTGTAAGTTCTTGAATACGTCAGTGACACTTCAGTGAGCTTAGTACGTCTGTAATACCCTTGTAATACTCTGTTATGAATAAAAAAAAATATTTCAAAATAAATCTTCCTAAAAGCTGATGTTTAGTTTTATTTTTTTATTTATTATTATTATTCTTTTTTGTTTCTTTCTTTGGGTTTTTTGAGGCGAGTATATCAAGTTTAAATGAAAATTAAAGGCATGTTCTGTCTGCTTAAAATCTTTATTCATAAAATAATTTCGTTTTTTAAGAAATTTTTTTGTAATACGTTTCGTCGAAATATTTTGGCATCTTCAGTTTTGAAAAGTTTATTATTATTATTATTTAATATTTATTGCTATTGTTATGTAAATATTTAGTTTTTAATAATAATAATAATAATAATAATAAATGTCAAATTGATTGTAATTTTTTGAAGTTTTAATAATAATAATAATAATAATAATAATGAAAACATTAAAAATCGAAAAAAAAAAAAAAACAACCAAAACACTGATATAGGAAATGGAACGGACGGGAAAATGGAGACGACCCAAGCAATGAAAAGGCATGAAAGAGAAAATAAAACAAAAGATACTAAAAAGAATAAGAGAGTGGGAACAGAGGGAAATACAACAAAAAAAGAAAAAGATAAGAAATACATAGGCGGAAAAGAAGAAGAACTCGTGGAAGAGAAAAATAAATAAATAACACATAGGTTAAGATTAAACAATGGAATTCTATTAAAAAAAAAGATGATTGTTTAGTAGAAAATTTACGAAAAATATTTAATTTGGAAAAATTTTCAGATTTGTGAAAATCTAAAAATTCGGAATTATTAAAAATGTTAACGTCAAAAAAATATTTAAAAAATTATGTAGCAATTTCCTGAACCATCGACGCAAATGTTTTGTAAACAAATGTAAATTGTAAAAAATTACAATAAAAAATAATATAAAAAAAAACGATGCGATTTGTCACCGAATTTACATCCAATCATATTTCAACCAATCACGAAATCGTACGTTAAAAATCTAAACAAAAAACGTAACCAAGCAGCAAATCGATAAAAACGAGACCAATTAAACTTCTGGTAAAAAAAAAATCAATCCGGCCTGCTGGCTTTTAAATAACGACATTCTGATTGGATTTGTCATTGAAGTGAGAATGTATCGAAACTTTATAATCAACCTGTATATGAAAGATTTCAAATATTTTATGGGTTGAACTAGTCCAATCAGTAGGTGAATCAATATACATAAAATAACGTAATTTGGGTGCTTTGTTAGAGGGACGTATTCCGAACATAATGCCGGATTTCTGGGGTTCCCCGAGTGTCAGTGGCGCCGCTATCGCGAGTAACGCGTTTAATTCGATATCTCGAGAACGAATCATTTTACACAAAAAACTATAGAGAGCTTTTGTCTTATAAATTGAATATCATAACTTTTTTATTCGAAATTTTTTTATCTAGCATCGATACTAAAGGCTAAAAAAACGAAAATAGGGAAGTTTGTGCATTTCTAACGAAATAACTCGACAAGTATTAATGCTAGAAAAAAAAGTTTCGAACAAAAAACTTAGGAAATTCAATTTTTAAGAGAAACGGGTTCTATAGTTTTTTGTTTAAAATGATTCGTTATCGAGATATCGAATTAAAGGCGTTACTCAGGATAGCAGCGCCACTGACACTCGGGGAACCTTCCGACATTATGTTTAGAATACATCCCTGTAACAAATCTCTCAACTTACGTTATTTTATGTGTATGTCGACTTATTTTTGGACAGAATGACTGGACTAAACGCACAAGAATAAAAAGATAAGTATTTTTCTAATTATTATAATGAGTTAAAAAATATGTATATAAAAAGCACAAAACCTGAGCTTTATTGATACATTAAATAATAATAAATATAAATAAAAGTATTCATTTTTCTTTCTTGGGATCGTACATCAACGATTTAGAAGCCGGAAAGAACGTCAACAAATAAATCCAATCGTCCCTCTTGAGATAAACGAGCACGGAATACCTCGTAACTTTGTACGTGTAATCGTGCCCGCATCGATAATAAATCCCCTGATCGAATCCGAACATATCTCCGGACGTAAGCGTAAAATCGACGACTTCCGAATACATCGTGTCTTCGCTGAGCGCCTGAACCTCACCTTCTTGGATGAAATACATGCAATGATCGATGTCCCCCGCGAAAACGATGATGTCACCCGGAAACAAAACCAAAGTTTTCAACTGCGAAGTCATCTGTCTGATCAGATCGACGTGGCAGTTCTTCATGATCGCATGTTTTCGGAAATGGAATCCGAACATTGAGTTCAAAAGGGCCTCTTTCAAATAGTACGGAGCTTCTTCCAACAATTTGGGAAATTGCACGCCTTTATTGTACGTCCACAGTAAATTCATATAAGTGTAAAGTCGTTCGGAAAGCGGAGGCGAAACGTTTTCAGATTCCATGTACGTCTTCATGAAAATTATGAAACGCTCGTACAAGTATTTCGTGCGGTAAACGACGAAAAGTATGGCGCAACTCTCCGCCATGTAAACGATCGCTATTATTTTGCAACAAAGACCCGAAAATACGTAAACTCCCGCTATGAACGCGGTAAAGTTGAGGAACTGCACCGAAGCGGCGAGTTTCGCCGACGTGTTCGTTATCGTCTGCACGGCGTATATAAACGACAAGTATCTCTCGTACGCGGACTCGTGGCGTTTGATGTAAAAGGAATCGAGAATTTCAAGACCGCAACCCAAAGTGTATTGAGTTAGTATCACGCGTACCAACAAATACAAAGTTTTCATGAAGAACACGTTTATGTTTAATTTTTGCGTCATGGATTGTAAATACAAGAGGACGTTTATGATCCTTAATAAACGATTAATCCTGCATACAGCCCATACGCTGTGAAAATAGACGCTCCTTAGAAAAAACAAAGAAAACAATTCAAAGGGCATCAACGTGAAAGCGTCGAAATAAAATCCGAGCCTGGTGTCGATGTACTTCTTCCATATTTTACGCCTGCTCGAAATTATCCTCCCGTATTCATCTTCGTAGGACGTGTGGAAAGCCAAGTAAATTTTGACCAAATACAAAAAATCCAACAAATACAACATGAAGTAAAAATATATAGTATCCTCCCTTGCGGCGATGTGATACATACCCAAGATGTAACTACAGAAAGACATCACGCTAACTAGTATCGTTTCCCATATGATGATGTATTTATTCCGATCGTAAATGCGCGGCCTGCAGCGATGCTTTTTTCGGTCCTCTTCGTAAATATTCGTAAGAGCGGCCGAAGAACGCGCTTTGATCGTCACTAGCGTTTTCATTTCCGGCTGGTAGTGCGATTCCTCCAAATAATCCACGTGGAAAATGGTCAATCTGCGAAAATGTCTCTTCAATTTGGGAAACTTATTCAAATGTTTGTGGAACAACGAGCTGGAAATCGCCAAGACCTCGACGTGACCCGAAGCCACCATCGTCAAAGTACGCCGCCCCACCGCACAATTATCCAAGTTACCAAACACGCTACCCGCGTACAACGTCAACAAACGATTTAAATCGGCACCGACCACCTCGACTTTCCCTTTAAACAAAATAAAAACTATCCCGTTGATGTCGTTAACTCGATACACGATTCCCGTCTTTAAATAAATTTCGTGCTTGACGTCGAGCAACAGACTCTTAAAAAAGGACCGATTCGGGCTGGGAAAAATCGTCGAGTGTTGAAACAACGTCCCGTATATATTGTACAGCGCGTCGATCTTAAAGGACGTTTTAAACGGCGCGAACGATTTGTGTATCGATTTGCCGTTCGTTTTGTCCCACATGTATTCGAAATGGTTGATCAGTTCGGTCTTTAATATCTTGTCGATTTTCTTGTACGACATGAACTTCACCAAATTTCGCATTTCCTCCTGGTACGAGATCAAATCGTAATTAATCGCCAAATTCGACGCGATCGTCTTCGCTATCAAATAATTGTAAAACAAATACCCGAAAATCGTGCACATCGCGATGATCAACATGTCGGAGCGAGCGGCGATGTTGGCCGCGCCGTAATACGTGCTGATCAAAGCCGAAGTCGTGAAAAAAACCGAAAAAACGTAGGCCTCGATCGGAGATTCGTTCTTCAAATTAAGCTGAATCCACGTTAAATTTTTGCAAATCACGCCCGAAGCGCCCACCGTGCAGTAAAAACGAAAAACCGAAGCTCCCACCAAATTATTAAACAACAAAACGTAAGGTATGTACTTAATCATCGTGCTGAGGCCTTTCGTCGATATTTTCTGCGAATACGCCTCCAAAAACGCGTGCAATCTGTACAACTGCAATAAATGCAAAAAATCGACCAACACGGACCTTTTGAACAGATCGAGACGGAAACTCGCCAACACGTCGACGAACATTGCGTGTCTCCAGTAATATTTCGCCGTTTTGTACGGATGCGTCACCTCCAAGCCCTTTTTGTTGAAGTAAGTGAAATGCTGTCGAAAGTAAATATCGACGTACGCCGTCAAATCCAAAAACAATCGCGCGTAATACCAACCGTCGCGTCCATATTGCGAAACGCACGACATCGGGAATATAATATTCGTGGCGAACGCAAAAACGCACCGACTCACCTCCCAATAAAACACGAACTTCCCCGAGCAATAAAACGTGTAACGCAAGAGGCAATACTTCAACAAACAGGCCCATTTGGGAAACCCGTCGTGGAATTCGTAGTACGATTTCGTCCGTTTGTTCAATTTGTAACCAAACGACTTGATGTTTTCCCTCGTCGCGGGTTTAAAACCTTCAACGGTGACTTCGCTTTGCGTATTTGTCAACGAATACAACAAAGAACTCAAATTCCCACAGTACCTGATCGTACTTTCCATTTGTTCGTACAGCGCGGGATGGCGCAAAGTGATCGCTATGATCTTTTCGTAATCGATCGAAATCACTTTGCATTGCGTGAGCGTCGTCACGGTGATCAACGACGGCACGTTCAAAAACGACTCCAAAATCGAAAAACAATCGCCTGGTTCGAGCGTGGCCGTTTCGCCGCTCGAAGTCACCATCGAGCAACACCCGTCGGTGATGATGTGAATTTCCGTACACACTTCCCCGATACGCTTGAAGAGTTCGTTCGGCGGGAACAGATGCACCGAAACTATCGTGCAAATTTGCGAGATGATTTTCTCGTTCAAGTCGTGGAACAACGGCACGTTTCGGATAAACTCCCCCAAATGGATGCTCTTCGATATGGCGAACAGATCGTACGGAAGGTGCGAGAAAAGCGTGTGACCATCGAAGAAATGAACGCTCGCGTATTGATACTGCAACTTGACGTATTTCCAAATGCGCTCCTGCAACTCGACGTTCAAATTGAAACACTTCATCGTGATGGATATGTTGCGCGAAAATTCCTCCATCGTGTGTATGTCTTGTTTGTTCAAGGTTTCGGCCGCCGACACGTACGACAAAAAGAACACGTTGAACACCAACAGCACGAATTCCAAAATCATGAGCATCGTGTACGTCGGGAAGTCGGTGAAAAAGGGAAACATGATTATTTCCAAGTTGTGGGCGAAATCGACGACGGACAGGCACGACATGAACAATTTGTGATGCGGCGCCGAAATTTTGTACAAATTGTTGAACTGTTCGTAAAAGGCGGTGCAGTCGTTCGCGTGCGAACACCCCAAGATGTAAAACACCCCCGCGATGTAATAATACAAAAAGAACATGTAAATCGTGTATTTCGTGTATTTCAACACGACGTGTTTTTGCGTGGTCACCCTCGCCGATTGGAAAAACACTTCCAACTTGTAGAATTTCAACAATCGATTCGACTGGCAAAGCAATGTGATCCTCTCGGTCATGTGCCCCTCGATAGAATTCATGAGCAATTCCAACGGTATGGCCGAAAATAAATCGAGCATGAAAGTCTTGCTCCCGAAATTATGGACGATTATGTCCGACAGAGTCACGTAAGAAATGTATTTAGTCCTGATCACCGTCGATATCCGCAAGTATAAATCGACGAACCATATAAACGTGACGACCGAATGGAATATTTTGTACGGTAGCACCACCGCCGGTAGAAAAACCACGCAATAAGGATAAGTCAACGCGTAACAAACGACCAAAATCAAAACTGTGACGTTCCACATGTTCAACAGAACCGAGTGCTCTTTGAAAATGAACGGGAACGTCGTTTTTATAAAAACCGAATCCGACGTCAAATCCACGTCCTCGGCCACGACCAACAAATCCAAATACTTCGTGCAAAAAACACTTTCTTCTAACTTTTGCAAATAGTGTCTGTTGTACAAATCCCCCAGTTTCCTCACGTTAAACAGCAAACTCCTCAACGTCAATTTCAACCATTTCATCGTCAAAATCCCCACGCGTTCTTGAAAATATTTAGCCTCGAACTGATACTTCGCCAGACTCTGATACAATTTGGCTTCGCTGCAGCGGTTGCTTATTTCGTTGAGCGTCCGTCGATACTTCAACGGATACAAATTCGAAACTTTGATGAAATCTCTCCGTTCGATCATGGCGACGTTGCACACGTCTTTGCTCACCACCGAACACGTCGACGGATAATCCAATATTAAAGTGGCTTCGCCCAGACACGTCCCGCTGGACAACGACAAAATCGGGGTTTCGCCGTCTTCCTCGGATAAAATCTCCGCAATCCCGGACACTATGTAAACCATACACGTTTTGTACTCGTTTCTTTTGTATATAACTTCCCCCGGGAAAAAAAACTTGTGTTTCGTCAAACTCGCCAATAAACGCAGAAAATGAACGTCTTCGTTTCGAAACAAATGGCTATGTTTAAAAGGGACCCAGGACATGTCCAAGATGATTTCTTTGTACATCACAAGGGGGATAACTTTGCCCAAATATTCCGACGGTCTGATCCCTTTATTCCGTTCCCAGTACACGTAATCGTACAGATCGAACATTTTTTCAATTTTTTGATGATAACTCCTCCAATCGGTTAACCGTTTTTTCCAAACATTCACGTTTAATTGAATCCTGGTGCATATATTAATGTAGACAAATTTCGTCTTCAAAAGATGGATTATATCGCAAGTGAAGTAACTTATGAAGTAAGCGTTTAAAATAAAAGCAATGAACGAAAACACGATGTTTCGAACGATACTGTCGTTTCTTTCCACGGACGACGTGTCGGCAACTCCGGAAACGGTAAGTATCGTGGTGCTCGCGTACCAACTGGCCGCGAGTTCCTTGTAATCTTGATACGCGCACATGTTTTCGATCGACCAACATTTATAAACGTAAGAGGCGCATCCCATCGTTATGCTAATTATCAGTAAAATCCCCAAATAGACGATCAAATGGAGCAAATAACTGTTCACGCCGACGTATTCTTTGCTGATCTTGTAAAAGTCGTACAAACGACCCAATCGCAAAGCGTATCTGAGTCTCAACGAATAAAACGTCTTCATGTTCGGCTGGACCATCGTGTAATAAACGATGTCCAAAGGAATGATGCTCAAGAACTCGGCGAGTAAGATACATCCGTGTCGCGCTTTGTACGTCAACGTGACGTTCGACCATTTGACGTTTTTGAAAATGATCATGCTGATCAGATCGATGAAGTAAAACAGATCGAACGAATAGATGATGTCTGAAAAGTCTCGTTGAAAAAATCGATTTTAAAAAACAATCACTTACTCGTCGATGCGCTGCTGAACGTCACGGGGATTTTGTGCAGTTGCGTTCCGAAAGCGAAAGCGACTTCCGCCATCGTGAGTATGTAAGACATGTACAGGCCGCTTATCACCGCCAAGGAGGTTTGCGTTTGGAACTGGAGAAGGAGTAAAGATTGCCATCCGGTCAGCGTGCTGAATTTCACGAACGATTCGTCCGATTCGTCCGATTCTTCCGATTTCGATCGGATCTCGCTGTCCGTGTGTGTCGGTATCATTTTGTTATTTGACATGTTAAGTTGACAGTGAAAACAAATTACGAATGAACGTTTTGATTCCAAAGCGACTATTTTATTTTTACGTCGAATTTAGAATATCTATATCTATATACAGGGAGGTGCATAAAAAACGGACAGAGCTGTAGTATCGTTATTAGTCATCCGATTTTCAAAATTCAAAAACCGCATTGAATTGCTCAAAGCCCGCTATAAACTGGCAGTAAATAGTATGTTTTATTTTGAAGCGCCTCTGAGCAACGATTGTCAACTTTTTTTTTTTAAATGGCAACATATCTTTTTTTTCTTTTTTTCGAATTCTACTTTTTTTTTCTGAACACAGCGATATACTAAAATCATATTTTGCTTGAACCCTAGCGGTAAAAATCAACTAAAATGTGATCACGGTGAAATGCAAATAAGTAAGCCATGAAGCAAGGTACCCTCGCCTTTACAGATGAACAATGGGGATATCTGAAAGATATTGTGTATTTAACATCACCTGAAAATGTAGAATACTTGAGGCGTCGAATCGTCCAGGCGTGCCGTGAAATTCCTCGAATATTTTTAAATAATGCAACTTCGAGAATGACTTGAACAGTTCGAAATTTAAAAGAAAAAATGGCCATAATTTATTTATTTATAAAAATAACTAGGTCGAGTGGTATATCAATAGAATCGTTGAAAAAAGGCCTTTTTTATAAAGTCATGACCGACTATGGTTTCCATTAGAAAGAACACAAGTTTGTGTCATAACTCGGAAATAATAGCTTAAATAAAAAATTCGGTTAGACAGTATTATTAAGCATGTAATTACCTACAACTTTTTCCTTTACACATTTTTTCTAAAGTCAATAATAACAGAGCCATAGGCATCGAACAAAATAACACAAAAATTATTTTTCCGTGATATCTAGTTAGCCATGCATTTTTTCCAAGAAACAAAAACCTAAATTGAGCTCGTAAAACTGCAATTCTTTCCCCATTTAATCGTCTCTCTATCTCCGCTAGTTTCCGAGATCCCCATGCTAAACATCTAAAAAAACTCACCCTGTATATATATAATCTTGTCCTCATATACTGTTAAGTGTTGAGGTATCTCTCTCTCTATATATACAGTGTGGTGATAAAGTTTGGAACAAAATTCATAAAAGCGTTCTATAATGTTTTTAAGAAAATCGCTACTACCCCCACTTTTTTTCTTCTGTTTTTAATAGACCTTCTTACTACTTAAACGGTGATGTAAAAAAATTGGTTACATAACAATTTTTTTGAATAAATAACACATATAAATTTTTTCTTTTAAACAAAAATTTTAATTTTTTGAAGAAAAAAGGTTATTTTTTTCAGAAAAGTTCTTATGTAAAGAATTAATTCGGTAATCATCACTTAAACATCAAGGAGGTCTATCAAAAGCAAAAGAAAAAAAGTAAGAGGTGTCATTTAAAAAAATCGATAATGACGTCATTGCACCTTAAAGCTTCATTCTTCGTCTTAGATGTATAAATTACTGTTATTTGCTTTAATTTAGAATGTTTACGATTATTATTTTTACTAAATTATAACCACTGACGATCTGAAGTAAATGTGTCATTTATTCAAAAAAATTGTTATGTGAGGTACCAATTTTTTTACATCACCGTTTAAGTAGTATGAAGGTCTATTAAAAACAGAAGAAAAAAGTGGGGTAAATTATGATGACGTCATTGTGCAAAAACAAATGACGTCATTCCAAAAAAATTAACGTCAGAAGACGGCATTTTAAAAACAAAAATTGACCTGTCCGAGCGATTTTCTTAAAAACATTATAAAACGCTTTTATGAATTTTGTTCCAAACTTTATCACCACACTGTATATAGTTTATTAAGGTTTGATGCTAAAGCAGGGACAAATTTTTCATCTGAATCATGTCTTACGATTGCGAAGTTTACCTTTACTTTTTTCTTATCTTGTAATTGGTTATGCAATAAATTTATTATTATTATTACATTTCTATCTTTTCAAACTTCTACTGAGCCTCCACTTCTTTCCATCTCATCACCGCCTCCCATTCTATCTTTCTGTCCACTTCATCTTCCCCAGCTGCTTTGCCCTTCTTGAATTTTTCAATGGCACTCTGTACTTCACCCCACGTTATCTCTTCCGTCTCCTCCAACGTACTGTCCGCCTTCTCAAACTTCACCTTCCTCATCTCCATCTCCCTCTATCTCTTTGAACATGTCAATAAAAAATTCCTTCCATTTTCCTATCTGTATCGACTGCTCCACCTTTTTTCTTATATTTGTATGTAGTGTGGCGGGAGGTTTGTTTTTCATAAAACCATTGTAGCGAAAATTATGAAAAAATTTATAACAATTTTTTTTCAATTTTGATCTTTATACTTCGGAATAAAATTGAACCTATTCCAACTGCTTCTCATATGTAAACATTCTTTCGTTATCATTTCGTTTAAAGTACCTTCTAGTTGTTTAAAGCTTTCAAGAAATCCTACGTTGAAATACCAACATATTTTTTTAAATACAAGAGAAGTGGTTACTTAGTCGACGAATCAGCTGTAAGTGCAAATAACATGACATATGCTATACACAACGGACTCCTCGTATTGATGTGCTTCAATCAGTGTAGCGCCGCTGCGCTGGTATTAAATCAACCCCTATTTTCAACACACGGGATTTGTATCATTCAGTGTAAATACATATGTTCGATTATACTCAAGCACGTGTATTCCCATGCGGGTGGGCGACAATAATATAGTTAAGTGGGCGAATGAGTACAAACATTTAAATGTTCATTAGTTTTTATACAGACGAGTTTTGTTGATTGCTGCTATTACAGGAGTAATAATGCTTACAAATTATAGCGAATGAAGCGAGAATTAATTTTAATGGCGAGGACTTTCATTAAAGGATGCAATTCTACTTAAATTTTAACGATGATAGCTTCATCGGAAATCATTAAAAGAAATAATTAGAAAATTGAACGATTAGTAAATTAATTATTATTTTTCATTATATGCAAAGTAGATTTGGATATATTTTTGTTTGTAAACACTTTTCCAATATGCTTCAGATATCACGTATATTTACTATTTTCCTCATATCTCAAAACATTTCTTCTTCTTTTCTCATTTTGCCTTTAGATTAAACAATTTTTTTTTTTAAGGTTACTTAGGTACATATATTTATTATAACACTAGTGAAAATATAATAATTAAATTGTGTTTATTATTATTGTATTTAATTATAATATTTGCATAAATTAGTTTTCTTTTAATTTCAGGCGCAGCGAATTTTTAGGATGCATGTCCTTTGGTGTTAGAAATGCTATTAAAAAGGTAATGAACTAATTTTTTAAATTATAGACGAACTAGTTTTCGATTGTTATTATTATCATTTAATGTTTAACATTGAGCTAACTTCGCTGGGAAAATCCAATCATAAATCGACGAATCGTACTTTATGTTCCATGTAATTACATTAGGTATGTTGCATTATGTAACAGTATTTAATCTCCTAATAAAATGTAAGGATTCACAAGGATTTATTCTACGGGTAACAACAGACGTTTGTATCTTATTACCTCATTATGAATGTTTATGTGTTTTATGAATTATTTTGGTAATTTTTTAAATAACCATTCATTTATAAAATAATAAACACATTCAGCGAAAAACTCCATGGAAACTAAATTTCGTACGATAATTGATAACGTTATGTACTTTTTTTTAAGTGAACGCAACTCTACATTTGCTAAGTTTATAAAATACATATTGTATAGTTTCGGAAGATTATTATCGCATTTTCGGATAATTTTTTCAAACTTTAGCAGATAATATCCTTTGTAATAATGCAATTACTTTTATCAATTCAAAGTTGAGTTAATATTTTTTTACGATATGATACGTATTTCATTAAACTCATAATTGAAAACAGTTGTCTTGGCGAACGTGACAATACGTCGTATGAACTTTTTAAGTGGAGTAAACTTTATCGAACATAGTTCCGTAATTGCAACCGACAGAAAAGTTCGTATCTTATATGGAATTCAACAGTAAATTAATTTGAAATTCATTGCAGTCAGTCGTGTTTGTTTATAGTCTTTGATGTAATTTGTAAAATGTAATTTAAATTGAATTTGGTTTTTCTTGTTGTGTTTATTTATTGCGACAATTTAATCAATTTAATTTGTCGCTGAATTCAGTATGTAAACTCGCATAAGGTATGCTGGAATAAATTCGTGATTAAGTGAGCTATAATTTTTTCCCAAAAGGAGGATTTTTTAAATGGTGAAGACGTTGAAGACGTTTGTCAGTATAATTTGAGATAATAGAAATATGAAGGACGGAATAGTTAACAAGAGTTTGATTTTATAAACTTCAAAGTCACGTTCAGGAAAAAATAGCTATATGGAATTTGTCGTTGGATAGAATTAGAACAAAACTACGTTGCATAAAAGATAATGAAGAATATTAAGGGAAAATGAGGTTTTCGAGGCTTTCTTATTCTTTACATCGAATGGAGAGGTAGTTTTATAATAACTGTTAAGTACATTGTGTATTTATTTCGTTCAGTTTAATAAAATTTAGTTTTTGGTATTTTTTTTTAAACAACTTAGATATATAAATAAAAATGAATGAATGAAAAATTGATAATTTGTGGATTTGCATATGATCAGACCAGTGGCGTAGCGAGCTTAACTCGCGCCCGGGGCACAATACCTTTTTAGCCCCCCCCCCCATTCGAAAACCATATAATATTATATGTAAAATATACTCGCAAATTAATAAATAAATAAAGTAAAATAAATAAAGTCATAGGCTCAAGTTAGGCTTTAAATTTGAGACAAAAAATGTAATTAAGAAAACAAGACGGACCATTAGGCGCCCCTTTGTGAGAAGCGCCCGGGGCATGCTGCCCCCCTTGCCCCCCTCGCTACGCCACTGGATCAGACTTAATTGGTTAATTGCATTACTTCTTCAAAACTTTTCTGTATAATACGACTTTGAGTATTTTTGACGATACTATTTGAAGAATATCGTAATTAAATTATAATAGTTGCATTTAATGAAAAACCGAAATATTTTTATATTTACATATTTTTGTATACAGTGAGGACAAAAAGTACGGAATATTTAAAATAAAAACGAACTCAACCGGTTTTTTAAAAAACGCTGTAACAGGTCGATTTGTGATTTAAAAAATACACATTAATATGTGCGATTCATCTTCCGACTTTCATTTGTTTTGTAGTTATGACGTCATCACAAAAAAAAATAAATGACAACATAGATTTTTTTTGTGGAATCCGATAGTGATTTTTCTACCCTTTATGACCGTGCAAAAAAATCACAAGGTTGCACAAAAAAAAATCTGAGAAACCCTTTCTGTTCTGCCACCTCAACAGGTCGAACCCAATTACATAGTATGTGTGTTACATAGTCTTTGGGTTGCGGCCACGACCGACTTACAATTATCCTAGATAACAAATAATTGCTTTTTGAAGTACCTACCTTTCGTTGTTATCTTACAACCTTTGTAGCGTACTGAATAATCAAGATACCATACCTTCCTGTTCGTAATTTTTTGCACACTGTTTTTCCAGAAAGGTGGATCGACAGACGAGGGCCGATAGAATGGCCACCAAGATCTCCTGACCTGACACCCCTAGACTATTTTTTATGGGGTTACTTAAAGTCAAAAGTTTACAAAACAAAACCAGAAAATTTAGAAGTATTGAAGCAGCGTATTCAAGCAGAAATTCGTAAAATAGAACAAATTGTTATTAATAACGTCTT
>JAFFZR010027976.1:0-16054 GCA_018397195.1 Lethrus apterus | reverse complement strand
TGTGCACATATCTGAAGGTGTAAGTAGGTCTGTACGAAGATATTTCAAAATTTGGTTCACTTATTCTAAGAGGTAATTAAAATACAACCGCTTTTTTCAAACAATGTAAGTGACATAATTTTCAGAAAATCCAAAATATCTCGGAAATTAACGAGTTTAGGGATAATGTATGTTATATCTTTTTTGTTCACATTTTATTGGTACTTCCAAATATACAATAATATTGGGGGTATTGTATTTAAAAAAAAAACAAAATTGAAGTCTATACCACAGTTATGAAACACCCTGTATACATATAAATATTTTTAAATTATAGATCAATCATAATCCTACAACTATTTGTGGAAACTTTTTTTTCTCTCTGTCACTGTTTACTAGTTATTGAGGAATTCCCTACCAGTGAAACATCCTGTATATTAGCACCGCCGACAAACAAGAGCTAATGTACGTTTATCAGGAAAATGTGTTATAATCTGCGACATTTAAAAGTGACAAGCTAAATTTAATTATAAGTTATTATTGAAAAATGGAAAATATTATTAGACAATGATAATTATTGTATGGTGCTTTATTTATTTTTTTTTTTTAATGTGGAGAGAGGTTATTATCTTAACAACTTTTATATTAATAATTTCCTGTATGCTCCACAATTTTCGATGTTTTACATTTAAATATTTTAAGAAAACACAATTCTTGAGTAACTACAGTTAAGACAATAATAACTATGTATTCATAACAAGAAGCACATTGTAATCTTCGTTTAATGGATATAAATCTAATTAAATAATAAGCGACAAACACATCCATAGAAACTTATGCAAAAATCACTTTCGTACAATGATTTTATCATATTTACATAAATCGCAATCCGCACTTGTCCTCTCAACAAGAAGGTTATCAATATTTAACCTTATAATAACTCTTATATAAATCACATTAGTTAGTCGTGCTTGTCGGCAGATTAGAGTAGAGGAGTTTTATCTGATTCAGGAAAGTTTTAGCAAATTCAAAACAAAGAACTACGAGCAACTTACGTCCTTATACAAGCAACTAATGAGCATTCCTGAAAAAATTATTACAATCGATAACAATTAATTAAAACACGTTATGGTTTTATCTCCAACATACCAACTAACGTTTAATTAAATGTTTAGAAGATAAATTTAATGAAATTAAATTGACCAAACATGATATGCTTTAATAAACATTCCATAGTTATCGACTATGAAAAAATGAATTATAATTTTGTATAATAAAAAAATATAAATTCGTTTTTTGCGGGATAAATTAGGCTACTCTGCTTTCCATACCACAAATCAAGAAAAGCTCGTGATTATTATTACACTGTTGTTATTATTAATATTGTTACGCTTCAAACAGCAAACGGCCGTAAATTAACCCCCTAGCTGCCAATATTTATCATCACGTGATTTTTATCTCTTCTTCAAACTTGACGAAAATCTGTAAGGTCGTTAGTTTGACTTTGTTGAGAAAACATTTTTGAATAGAGCTCAAAATTCAATGAAGCAGAAAGTGATTATTTAAAAATATATTGTGGAATTTTAAAAATTAAATCCTTGTTTTCTTTGTTTCCTAAAAGATCATTTAATTACTTAATTTTGTTTTTTGAACTTTTAACAAAAAACCTAAGCAATCACCATCATGGAGTCTTTTTGAAGACTAAATTGCATAACAAAGTGTTCACTTTCACGGTTTTACTTAACATTGATTACTGAAACCGTATTTAAAATTTTCAGTTTATTTCGTACATAAATACGAAATAAAAATATACATAATTGAAAAATTATACAACTTTTTTGATAATAATGAGTATCTTTTTCGTGCCCGACAAATTAAAAAATATACACAAAAGAAGAAACATAAAAAAAATCAAAAAAAAAACTGGAAATAAAAATCAAATCTCATGACAAATTAAGGCAAGAACAGTATTAACATACAACGGCATAAAAAAGAAAATTTTTAATTACTAACGCCATTAAGAATAAATTTTGTAATTTCAAATTCTAAATGTAAGAAAATTTGAACACAGAATTTTCTATTTACTTATTTTAAACAAACGAGAAACGTAAAATTCATTAGCATATAAACAAAATAAAACAAATCATCAGTATAACGACGAAACGTTAGAAGCAAAAATAAAGTTATTGATGCAACGAGCACGTGTCAGCTGTAGATAGCAATAAACCTGCAACTTCTCTAGAGAAAGCTATCTCAATAACTCCCCCAGCATCTTTACTTGGCAGGAACACTTGAGGACAGATTAATGTTATTTCAGTAGCAGCAGAGTTATAAAACACTGGGTGTAAATGTCTAACCTGCATAAGACACGATGAAGGTCGAAGGCTACAAAATAAAATAATGCATGTGGCATGCATCCATACTGAGTATCAACTTAACATTACAATATATGCACATATGTACGTACAGCCTCGTTTAATTATAATTTGAAAAGCAAAAATGTTGATTTCTGATACCAATTGTGCATTTTCAACATAACAATAAATGGATTTAATTAAACATTATAGTTATACATAAATAGATAAAACAAATTAATTTATCTATTATTAAACGACGACAGCCATCTATCATGTTTCTTATTCTTAATTATCCTTAATTACATTAATTGTATAGATACATAAAGAAAAAAAAATGTGGAGCTAATATTGGATCAGAATCAGTCGAGGATGCGGCAAGAGTTTACTGTGGCTAAACACTGTTTAGAATAATTGATGCTTGGGGACTAATGGACGGGCTAAAGTTGCGGTTATTACAGGAACAGTTTTAGTTATACGGATGCTGCACACATTTGTTTGGTTAATTCACAGATGTTAGTTTGTAATTTGCGTATACATATGCATATTTGATAAACACATTTGCGTAATCTAATCGCTTATACGAAGAATAAGAAATATGAAGGAATAAACTAAATTTTAATAATTTTATAATGTTCAAACTTAGGATTGATTTTTTTGTAAAATTATAAAAAAAATTCTACGAAGATAACATAGAACCTCTTCGCAATAATTTTAAATGAAAGCTTTCTAGGGATGTTGTTATTTGACTTTCTATTTCTTATCGAAATACTTATAAGACAATAGTAATTTTACATTCACATTCTTTCAGGATGGACATATTTCCGCTACCTGAAAGCTTTCTTATTTAAGTTTCGGAGCAATAGTGTCGTATAAAGAGGCTTTTTATTAATAATAATAAATTTGTTTTTATGTTAATTAATGTATTGTTTATAAAAATACAAGAAAGATATAAAACGAAAAAAATAACAATTTTGATTAAAAGTCAACCACATGGCCAAATTCAGAAGGAAGATTATTTTTGGAACTGTTTTAACATTTATTTATTGTAAAAAAAATGTAGATCGCCTAAAAGCTAAAGATTGAATTCACTAAATATGCACATATGTTTATTTCATTGTTTATCATATTGTTTATCAACAATTTATTGAAGAGTACGTTAAGAAAATGGTTCAAATTGAGACTTTTATCATCATCAAAAATTTTATTATACAAGCTGCCTATTTAGTGTGGGATTCTTCTATAGTGACTTTATTATCTGCTTTAAAGAAAAACGTTTTAGACAAAAGTTATACAGTGAGATCGAAAAAAAGATTAGTCAAAGTAAGCCATGAACAAAAATCGGCTTGTCTTTACTTAAACCACTATTTATTCCTTAATGTCAAATTGACGTTTGTCAAAAATGTTGTCCAAACAAATCAAAGCTTTTCTTTAGAATTCTATTTTTGAAATCGAAATGAAACAGGAACGTTAAATGGCAATATTCTTACGTTGCCTGTTATGAAGAATTTCAGGAGCACTTTCCTATTGAACATTTTTGACAAACGTCAATTTGGCATTAAGAAATAAATAGTGGTTTAAGTAAAGACATGCCGATTTTTGTTCATGGCTTACTTTGACTATTTTTTTTTTCGATCTCACTGTATATACAGGTCATTCTGAAATGTGTCTCAATATTTTAACAAGTGATGGCTGTCCTTAGCCCAACTCCAAATATGCAGAAACGACGATCCTATGTTGAATGGTGTGCCAGAAAACAATATTTTAGTTTTGAGTAAAATATGAAAATAACACAGAATTATCACCAATAAAGGTTGTTTTGCAACATTTCATGTTATTCACGCAAAAGGAAGTAGATTTTCAACGCGACGCATATTGAAATAAACAGACGACCGTACTTGGAACCGATAGCCCATACAAAAAATTACATTTTTCGTACATTTTAAATGAAGATAGGTCCGCCGTTTTTGCGGATTTGGGTTTGGGTTAAGGTCAGCTATCACCCATTGAAATGATACGACTTATTTTAAAGTGATCCCGTATGTAGCTGCATAACCTAACATAATTTTCCACTTGTTGTTTCGTTATTGCTGGGTAGCATAATTATTTGATATTTTTACACATTCTTATTATTTATCTAGTTTTTTGAATATTTTGCAGAGTTGCCGGGTTTTTTTGTGTGAAAAATTAGGCAAATAGAACCCTAATTTAAAATCGGCGTACTGACGTTAATTTGAAAAATTAAGAGATACGATTTGATATTCTGTTAATAGGGGTTTCCTTTATGTTATTAATTTAAACTTGTGTGAGATTCTATCATACATTCCATTTCCAAGCAGGTATTCTGGGCCTTTTTAGCCCTTTAATTAAATTGGAACGAAACGAAATATTCATAAATGCTTTTTTAATTTAATATTCCACATAAATTTTCTTGTAGGTATAAGAGGAAGGAGGATCAAGTGCCATCTAAATTTTTTAAAAAATACTATTTCATGTCAATTAATCTCAAAATAATGTTCATTTTAATACTAAAAATATGTTTCAATTGAAATACTTGAATATACTTGATTACATCTTTTCGATGGGATTATAGTATGTAGGAGTATGTTCTAAATGATTGGAAACAAAAAAAAAATAACTATAAACTAAATGAACAAATCACCTACTAAAACGTTAACTGAATTCTTGTCTGGAGACAAAAGGAAAAGGAAAACGTTTTCAAACGAATCAACGATTGAAGAAGTTTTCTCAAAATAAATGTAAGAAAAAAATTTCCATCGGACCAGGAAAACGCTGGAGGAGATAGTATAAAGGGGGTTGAGGAAAGAGGAACTGGCTAGGTGGGACAGAGAGAGAATAAGAATGTACGAAAGGGGGTGCTAAAGGTGGAAACAAAAACTGAGGGAATGTCATGGTACGTTGAGTAAATTGGTGGAGCGATGGAAGGAGGAGAATCAATAAGAAAGGTACGAAAAAATGCAGAGCTTTGAGTAAAATAGTACAACTATTCGTGTACGGGAGAAGACCGGGTTATTTAGAATGGAAAATAGAATGGAAGAGAGAGTTATTGCGTGATTCAAGTGTGGAAACGATGAGAGAAAGAATAAGTATAGGATGGGGAAGGAATATAGTAAATACAGATTCTGTGGAGTGCGGCCACTGGTGGGTTGAATACTGCAGGGCAATGGATATAGGGACGGATAGGGAGAGGGAGAAGAAATAGTGGAAAAGTATGAGCGAAACGGTGGAGGATCTAACTATGTTGAGAAGAATAAAAGAAAGGCTGGAACAGAGAAAAAAATGACATGTATTATTAAAAAATTATGTCAAATAAAGGTCTTTTTTTATAACGTAACTTTGGAAAATATTATTAATGGTGTTATTAATGTTATTAATTCAGCGCAGTGAAATCCAAAAATTCATTGATAAACTAAAAACACTGTTGCGAATGAAAATTAAAAAAAAAAAATAAGTAAGCCGTTCCTGTAATATTAATTTAATTCAGAACAAGAGGTTTAACACAAACAATTTTCTCAAGGATCAATCCTGGAAAAGAAATTCAATTTTTTGTAGCACTCTTTTGGAAAATAATCCCTTTCTTCATGTTTGGCTAGCCGATATACTTTTGCTTCAATTTTCTCCACGTAAAATCGAAAACTATTTGTAAGATTTCCATAAAATCTTATAGTTATCAATATCACAGACATAGCCGCAGTGGCTTTTGTGCTAGTAATATTTAAATTGCCCAGTGATAGAAATTCCGGTTCAAAACCTTATTGAAAAAAGAATAATAAAAAATGCTCAACATTTTGATGCAAAAATAAAATGTTATAAACAATATAGATAATCTAAATATGAAAGCGTCACGACGATATTATATGCACGCCTATTTAAATTAACTTATCAGAACACGTCTATGATAAACTATTATCTTTATCGTATTTTCTGGATGCATTTCCGACAGTGCAACCAGAAATTGCTCATAAACGAAAAGATCGTGCAATGCCTTGATTTTGCCAATATTTTGGTAATATGAAGTTTATAAAAAAAAGTACTTGCGGTTATGAGATTTTGCGTACCAATAAATCAAAATATTAAAAACTCACCTAATAAATTGCATATATATTTAACCCTTTTCATTTTTCAAGCACACTAAGTCAAAATTAGACAAAAACCTCCGCACTAAGCCATAAAGCTTTGCTGTATGATATTATTTTAGTTGGATAATGTCCTCGAATTAATTTTAATTTGTGCATAAACAATAATAAACTTCATAAAATGTACCTTCCCACTCGTTCAGTAAAAAGGATACATGGTGTACGTGATCCAATTATCTTAACAGAAAAATTTTTTTATCGTTATCGTTATCACTGTCCTTTGACAAATAGAACAAAAATGTGCCAATTATAAAAATTGAATATGAAAATATTATATGATAATAAATAATTTTATTACATTGCTGCTTACTTTGTACAAAATGCGTTGGTATTTCTGAACGAAATCAGATATGGCGTATGTACTACGAACGGTAAGTTCTGTCTAATGAAGTAAATATCAGTTTTCATATCTAACACTAATTTCATGATACGTACGTCTAATTGCGCCTGGAATAATTTAATTGTTATTAATCCAATGAAGAGAAGTTTGTAAACTGCATTTAATGTAATTTAAAGGGAATTTAATTACAACGGACTAACAATTAACTAGATTTGCGATGCACATAATTAAAAATAATTTTCAAAATGTACATTTTTGTTATTAGCTGCTAATGGAATGATGATTGAAAAACAGAAAAGATTTACCATAAAAAATTGTTTGTAGTTAAGTAAACATTTTTTTAGAAAATCTTGTTCTATCATGACAATTTTTACGTTAGTTCTCTGATTTCTGCCGCTTTCCTCATCTGCTCTTTTCAAGTTTTCCCAGACCTTCCCGTTTTATGTTTTAAATTATTGGACATAAAAATATATCGTACTAAATGCGAAAATGAGCTAATAAAATGTTAATGAATTTAGATCCCGTCTGGAAAAAGAAAAGGAAAATATTTTCTAAATTATGGAAAATTACAAACGAATATTCAATTAAACCGCCGAATGGTTTACAGAAATATTCTCTTAATTAGAAAATCAAAAAAATAGAAAACTTAACAGCCACAGAGCCACGATAATTTATTATGAAAAAAAAAAACTACTACGGAAATAAAAAGATCACTACAAGCAGTGGTATAGAGTCTTAAAATAGCCTTTTCCATTAACATCGACTCCAAATCAAGACATTTCAGTCATGATTACAAAGGTGTACATTTTCATTCAGAATGTCAAATAAAAAATTTATTATTATTTGGTAATTAGAAAGTGAGAAAGATTTTAAAGATTTTCAACAACAACATCAATACAATTAGTTCAGAAAATTGCAATTTAAAGCCATCATTTGCCATTTATTAAAAATAATCGAAATTTCCCTGACATGTCAAAATAAATTTACATTAAGAAATGGGGTTGAGGATTGAATACATGTACTGGTGGAAACAAATGGGATGGATGTTTGAAGTTGAAGTTTGATGGAAAGGAAAAAATTACAAACAAAGATTCTCTGATTTCACCTTCAGGGTTCCAGTTTTTAAAATGGTCGAAAACTATATGCACAACAAGGTAAAATCCTAAAGAAAGTCAAAAACAGCCTTCAAGAAAATAAATACAAATGGTAGTTTCAGTTTACAGGAAATAAGAAAGAATAGATAAAGTAGAAGTGATACTGAATAAGCAAGCAAGGAAAAGCCTATTAGAATGAAAGCCCCTTTCAAAAAGAATCATGTTAGTAAGACTGAACACAAACACAAGAAAAATTAATACAGTACAATGTTACGCGCCAACGGAGGTAACAGAAAAAAATTTTTATCAAGTCAAATACGCTACAAAATAAAGAAATATGACATAGTAATCTTTATGGGAGACCTTAACGTAAAGATAGGATATAACAACCACAACCTTAAAGAAATTATGGGAAAGCATGGAATGGGGACAATAAACGAGAATGATAAAATGTTCTTAGAGTTAAGTCAAGAGAACAACTTAGTGGTACGAATTTTCCTCATAAAGATATTCGTAAGATTACATTACATAACAATAAGCATTAAACAGAGAAGTTGCCGCTAAACATACGAAACGATAGGTCAGCAGACCATCACCTACACTCAAAAATGTAATGAACGCAAAAGAAATTGCTGATGAAGCAAGAAAAGGATACAAAATATTAGTAGATATACTATGGGCGTTCTGGACCAAAAACACGTGTTGTTTCCTATGGAGGTCCCAATTCACTTTTTAGTAGTAATACGGGCGCCTTTTTTAGTTTTTTTTACCTTTGACCTTTGAACAGCTTTTGGACAGCTTTGAACAGCTTTTGAACAGCTTTTGGACAGCTTTTGAACAGCTTTTGAACAGCTTTTAACAGCTTTTGAACAGCTTTTAACAGCGTTTGAATAGCATTTGAACAGCTTGCCGACCAAGATCAAAGGTCAAAAAACCAAAAAATGCGCCCGTATTACTACTAAAAAGTGAATTGGGACCTCCATAAGAAATAACACGCGTTTTTGGTCCAGAACGCCCATAGCATATCTACTAATATTTAACAATATAGACACAATATTATATTATAAATAAAACAATACCTACAGTAACGGAGATAGTAATAGGTTATAAGGCGAAGGAAAGGAAAGAATGGATCTAAACAACAGTTAAGTGGAACATAAGATGTAAAAATAGACGAATACCCACAGAATATGAAAACTTAATGGAGAAATTAAAAGAGGAGCTAGAAGCGATAAAAAAATGATGACCTGTCAATAAAACCGTAAGAGCCGCCAGCTACAAATAACATGAGCGAATCATAAAAAGTCATTGGCGAATAAGAAATATAAAAATACGACCAATAAACGATAAAGACAGATATTTTCTTAGCACACCGGACGAACAACTTATCAAAATGGCAAGCATACTATGAAGAATTGTAGAAAGACGACCAGAAGGAGCCCACAATCAATGCAGACGACAAACAAAAGGGCATGTTCTGAAATAAGTACTAATATTTTAACAGGTGATAGCTGACTTTAGCCCAAATCCGCAAAAACGGCGGTTCCATCTTCATTGTAAATAAATAAAGGCATTCGGTTCTAAGTACGATTCTGTGTCCATTTCAATATGAGTCGCGTTGACAATCGACTTCCTTCGGCGGGAATAACATAAAATGTTACAAAACAACCTTTATTGATGATAATTCGGCGTTATCTTCATATTTTACTCAAAACTTAAAATATTTTTTTCTGGCACACCCTTCAACATAGGACCCCATTTTTGCATATTTGGGGATGGGCTATTGTCACCTGGTGAAATATCAGTACTTATTTCAGAATGACCCTGTATATCGGATATACAGTCTTCGCTAAAATCTAAAGACGCTTTTTATGCAGATGATCTGAAACTTTATGCATGCCCGCTGGATAAATTGAGGACCGATATTGTTTCTTTGGTGGAATGAAAGCAAGTGCACTGTGCTTCGCACTGGGCGAAATAACTCCGAGACGTCTTACTACATTGGAACACGAGAACTCACATCTATACGTACGCATAACGATCTGGGTTTTATTATTACTTATAGACTTTCTTGGTCTGACCAAGTAGCATCAGTAGTCAGGAAGGCTAACTCTGCCTTGTGCATCCTGCGAAAAGCGTTTTCTACACAAGCGCATCTATTTGTCTGTTTACTTAAATCATACATTCGCCCCAACCTGGAGTTTGCCGCAGTGGTTTGGTCACCCAACCTAATTCGTGACATAGCAATTGAAGGGGGCCCAAAGGGCCACTAGGTTTCTGCCGGCCTTAGTTTTGTACCATATCATGGTCGATTGAGTTGCTTTCATTTGCCTTGCCTGTCTAAGCGTCAAAATCGTGGTGATATTACCTTTACATACAGAGTCCTCACAATCTCGTTCTGCATTGACATGACCAACCTTTTTATGACTATGACAGCAGGCTTCGAGGTCACTGTTTGAGGCTTCATCGCGAAAACTACTGCCCGTCATGTCGAATCGGGTTTTCCATCGCTGGAACTCCCAAACTTTTTAGATGCTTAAAGAAAATACTTGGAATATATTGGTGAAATGTATTAACAAATAAAGAACTATGAAAAAGAACAAATCAGAAATGGAGATAGATAGGTCGCAAACTGTGGAAACTAGAAGAAGATAATAAAGTACGCTATGTATAAATGGTCATCAGAAAGAAAGAAAACCAGAGGAAGACCAGTAAACACATGGCGCAGGATTAATCAAGATGAGTTGAAGAAGAATGGAAATACTTGAAAAGAAGCAGTAAAATAGCCAAGAACAAACAGAGATGGTACTGCTTCGTGGAGACCATATGCTCCGTAAAGGAGTAACTTCACATAAACTTCATTCGTAAAAATCAGTGATTTCTCTATTGGAAGTAACTATTAATTACATGAATGTAATTTAGACATTTAAATCTAGTTAAAGGAAACAAATGCCGTACATTTAAAAGGAGTGAGATGAGCGAACCTTAATCCAAATATAAATACGCAAAAAAACGTCAGTTACCTCTTTACGAACTTGAGATTGATTGCATTTTACTTTGCCTCATATTTAAATTAATAATTTCGGGAAATCCAGCAATATTTAATTTTTTATAAAAATATATGCTTATATAAATATTTTGTTGAAAATTCAAATAAAAGAAAATTGGTTGTTTTTGAGGAGACGAATTTAGGTCGAGGTGTTCTCCTCTCACCTATTAAAATTATGATACATCTTTAAAACATACCGTATATGGTCAATATGTTACCTTATACAGGTGTATTCTGAAATAAGTACTGATATTTTAACAGGTGATAGCTGACAATAGCCCAACCCCAAATATCAAAAATGACGGTCCTATGTTAAAAGGTGTGCCAGAAAAAAATATTTTAAGTTTTGAGTAAAATATGACAATAACGCCGAATTAAATAATAAAGTTTGTTTTACAATATTTAATGTTATTCCCGCCAAATGAAGTTGATTTTTAACGCGACGCATATTGAAATGGACACAGGACCGTACTTAGAACTCATATAAAAAAATTGACTTTTTCGAAAATTTAAAATGAAGATGGAACCGCCGTTTTTGCGGATTTGGGTTTGGGTTAAGGTCAGCTATCACCTGTTAAAATATCACGACCTATTTCACCCTGTAATATAAATACATCTTAAAATTTTATATAATCACAATGACAAAATATGAACTGCATACTACGAATTAAATTATGCTTTGCGTAATGCATTGCGTAGGTACAGTCACTAGTAATCAATATTACTTACCTTAAAACGTACACCGACAGAAAACAAATAATAACAGGCTTCTAAGTGCTTTTCTTCATGGTACGTCCTCGATTTGTTTACAATTCTTGGAAAAACGTGTAACTTTAAGGTTATGTCCTTCTCTAATCGAGTTCATTTACACCATAATGAACACCAAATTATCAATAATGTCAACGAGTATTGTGAGTGTATCGTCTTATTTTGATGGCTGATGAATTATATTCCAAATTATTCACTCAAAACACAGAAAAAATCAACTTTTTGATGGTAATCAACATTAAAACGATTTTTGATTAATCCAGGCTGTTAGCCGTTCGACAAATTTATAATTCTCAAATGTGACATAATTGTGACACATTTCTATTCAAATTTTACCACGAAAACTTCCCACTGGTTTTCGAAAAATTTCTCGCATATCAAAGTCTCGGTTAGTTCACATCTTGGGAAAATTCACGTAAGCACCGCAGACTGTATAACACACTTGCACGAATTCATAATACATAACACGGTTATTAGTTGAGTTGTTCAATGTATGTTATACAGACTTGTGTCAGACTGTTATATCGATTAGGATGGCGCCGCGACGCTCGCGCCGGTCGCTAGGGTGCAGTGTTGAAAGAGACCGCTGCGGCGCTACCGCTATCTCGAGACTTCAGATGCATGTGGGATTCATTTGAATTCCTTTATCGAATTTAAATATTATAAAATATAATGAATTGATATTACCCATATTTCAATCGCCAGCTAAATGATGATTAAACGCGTCATTCGGCAAGACCCAGAAAACGTTCGTCTCTCACATATTTTTATTTGCTCAGCAATATATTTTGTTTTATCTTCTTTCAACATAGTAGCTTTAAAATAAATGTCTCGAATAACTTCCCCTCATATTTTCTTCATTCTAAAGCTTTTTATGTGCCTGCAGCCGAAATAAGATTATAAAAATCCTTACAAATAAAACACCAAAGTAACGTAGATTCTTTTCCAAATAATTCTTTAAAATATTGATGAAGACGGAGAAGTTTTCAATTTTTATAATACAAACATTAACGTAAATTCTTTTCGAAATAATTCTTTAAAATATTAATGGAAACTGAGATGTTTTCAATTTTTTATAATACAAACATTAACACTAATCCAATTTTCAAAGCTGACCTTACTACAGAACACGTAAGTGGAATTTCTCTTTGGATTGGAAACAAAATGGAATTTTATTTCTGATCCGTTCCAAGGTATTATGTGCGATCCCATTTAATTTAATGGTGATCTAATCGGTTGGTTCCGATCCGCCCGTTCTTTTCTGTTCCTATGTGGCAAATAATATTCCGATCAAATGACTTGACAAAATCACTAAAAAACACTATTTTTTTTTAATAGCGTAAAG
The DNA here is from genome assembly GCA_018397195.1 of Lethrus apterus. Taxonomy (NCBI): domain Eukaryota; kingdom Metazoa; phylum Arthropoda; class Insecta; order Coleoptera; family Geotrupidae; genus Lethrus; species Lethrus apterus. The sequence goes on along the minus strand of JAFFZR010027976.1, from coordinate 2,968 downwards.
TGCTAAATAATTCCATAGTATAATAAAAGTTAGATTTATTAATGTTTGTGTCACGTACAGGGCCGTCCTAAGATATTTGGCGCCCATTGGCTACTAACAGTAATGCGCCCCTCCACATAAGAAAATACACGGGAGGGTAAGCGGGAGCAGGGTGACCCGTGAAATTTTAGTTTCAGAACTAGAAAAAGTCTAATAGAAACAAATAAAAATATATGTATAATTCATACAAAATTCAAATGACCTACATTAAGGTAGCCAAACATTTTTAATTCAAAAAGTCAAAAATTATTTAAATTTATTGAATATCAAAAGTCAGTAAAACTTTTAAAACTTAGGTTGGGTTCGCTTTGTAATCGAAATTCAAAAGAAAATTCATAGGTTGTATGGGTTACATGGGCGTACCCAGGATCAAAACTGGGGGGGGGGCAAGCAGCGGTCGTTCAGGTTGTAACATTTTAGAACGGAAATGATACCAAAATTTTAAGAAAATTATATATAATTATAGCAGTGCTTTATTAGTTATTACAATTATTTGCTTGAAAAGTTATACTAATACCATTTTTCTTGGGTTTGAAGAAAACTTATTTAAAACTTTCGCCCAACCTAATTTTGTTTCCTTTCATCACTTTATAACCATTTAATTATTTTTTATTTTTGCTTCTGGGGGGGGGGGCAGCTGCCCCCCTCTGCCCCTAGCTGGGTACGCCCATGATGGGTTACGTTCGCTCCGTAATTGAAGTTATTGAAATTCAAAATAGTCACTAAGTCAATTTATGGTTTATACAGCTTATGAAAAAGGAGTACAAAACTCCCTAAAAGAGTACGTCTGGTCACCTTACCTATATGAACATTGAACAATTGCCCCCCAAAAGCTTGCCGCCCAAAGCGGCAGGCGCCCCTGGGCTATAGCCCATGTTTCCCTGTGGTTAGGGTGCCTATGATCACGTCAGTAAGTTAGTAAACTTTGCCATAAGGTGGAATAGAATCTAATAGACCGATCGAATCTGAGTCAACTTTATTTACATTTTCAACGTTTGAAAAAGAACGTGTATATATTTTTCCCTTTATTTCTGAAATTGGCACAAACATGCATTGGAAAGAGTCAAATATTGTGCTTTAACGGTTAATTAAAGGTGAAATAATTTTTAAGGAACCAGTGCGCACCTCGTCGCCTCGAAGCTCAAATCTGATTGTTTTTTAATAACTCATAATGAAATGTCGTTATCCGATAATGGAAAGCTTTTTCATATACGTTTTTCGTCAGTCATCCTGTATTTTCGAGAAAAGAAAATTTTATCCATTCGTTGTGTCATTGAGAAGTACACAAATTCTTGTCAAAAGAAAGCCTTTCTGAAACACATCAACTATGAATTTTGTAAGGCAATTTACGTTAAACTCATTAATATTTGCGGTTTAATTTACGGACAACCTTTTTGTTATTAAAACTACATCTATTTGTTACAACTAAAGAATACACATAAATAAAACAAATGAATTACAAAAGACAAAACGAAAACAAAATATTTTTAATTAACGAATATGATAGATAAATTGAAAACCAAACAGGAAAAGAAAATGATATCAGCGACCTGGTACCTCGGTCTCTCATCGTTAGGTGTGGACCTCGTGCATCAAGCGAGATTAGCAACTACCGATACGGGCTTAAATATGCTGACTTGACATGCATTGATCGTCTCACACAGGAGCTGCACTGACGATGGGTGTAACCAACCCAGAAACTAACGTTAGTCTGCAGCTAGTGTGAAAGGATCAATGCAGGTCGAGTTAGTGGTTTATTCAAAGAAAAGTTCAAGTTCAAGTTGAAGTAATAAAAAACACAAAAAATCCTAAATATACAGGGAGGTGCATAAAAAACGGACAGAGCTGTAGTATCGTTATTAGTCATCCGACTTTCAAAATTCAAAAACCGCATTGAATTGTTCAAAGTCCGCTATAAACTGGCAGTAAATAATATGTTTTATTTTGAAGCACCTATGAACAACGATTGTCAACTTTTTTTTGTTTCATGGCAACAGATCTTTTTTTTCTTTTTTTCGAATTCTACTTTTTTTTCTGAACACAGCGATATAATAAAATCATATTTTGCACGAACCGTAGCCGTAAAAATCAATTAAAATGTGATCACAGTGAAACGCAATTAAGTAAGCCATGAAACAAGTTATCCAGATAGAAATCTTCCTAGCTTTCAAAAATTTTGGTGCATTCAAGAAACCAAAAGTTCTAGTGCGAAAATTAGATGAAGAATTAGAAATGAATGTTTTGTCTTTAGCTAAAATTGCGCAAAATTTTGGGACATCGAGGAAAACCGTCATTGCAATTCTGAAGAAACATAAGTACAAGCCATACCTCCCTTGTAAAATCCAAGCATTAGAGAATAACGACAGAGAACGAAGAATCAATTTTTGTATTTTTTTTTTTTTTTGAATAGATCAAGAGAAGATTTTGCATTTCATATTTCATATTTTTGAAAGCTAGGAAGATTTCTATCTGGATAACTTGTTTCATGGCTTACTTAATTGCGTTATTATTATTTACTGCCAGTTTATAGCGGGCTTTGAACAATTCAATGCGATTTTTGAATTTTGAAAATCGGATGACTAATAACGATACTACAGCTCTGTCCGTTTTTTATGCACCTCCCTGTATAAATAAATTTTGTGGAAATATACTTTCAATCGAATTTATATTATTGAGCTCGCGGACCTTGTTTCAGTACTGGACGACGAAACATATTTAATTAGAATCCCAAACGGTCACAACAGACATGTTTGATACACATGTAAATTTTCTTATTCTGCCTCGAAAATGAATGAAACCTTTAGTATTTGAAAACCATATGCGGTGAATTTTCAGGAAACTGTGTTTAATCCTGGAAGATGTCCCAATGGCGACATAACTGTGGAAATTCACTGACGAGCACTTCGTTCGTATGCACTGGTGGCATATT
>JAFFZR010027975.1:0-16061 GCA_018397195.1 Lethrus apterus | reverse complement strand
ATGGATTAGTTGGATTAATTTGTTCATTTCATTGATCATTCTATTAAAATTGTAAGGCCGTTTTTCTTGATTTTTTTCTTATGCAACCTATTTAAAATTGTATACCGTTGAAAACAGAATTAAAAATCATAACGAAATAACAAATAAAAAATATAGGTTGCCATTTAAAAAAAAATGGCGATGGCGTCATAACAAATAAATGAAAGTGTTTAATAAAGAATTTTTTCGCCAAGTTGTAGCTAAGACTGTCCCATTTAATAATATACATGGTTTGTTGGTGATTATATCACAATTGAAGTCGCTATAGTCTCGGGCCCGTTTTGTAGAACGGACTGTATACAAATTTTATTTTATGTGATATTGATTTATTTGTGAAAAATATAAAACAACTGTTTGAACAGGTGTTAGCTGACCTTAACCCAAATCCAAATCCGCAAAAATGACGGTAAAAGTATGGTCCTGCGTCCATTTCACGTCGCGTTGAAAATCAACTTCCTTTGGCGGAAATAACATGAAATGTTTGTATTTTACTCAAAACTACAATTTTTTTTCTGGCACATCCTTCAAAATAGGATCGTCGTTTTTGCATATTTGAGGCTGGGCTATGGTCACCTATCGCCTGTTGAAATAGTGAGCCTTATTTCAAAATGATCCTGTATACAGCATTCTCAATATTCAAAAATACCACATTAATAATTAATAATCTAATAACTGAACAAATTGGATTAAAAGACATTTTAAATGAGAATTTGAATATGAAAAACCAAGAACTAGAGAAAAACTCAGTCAAAGTATTCCAATAATGTTCAGTTTAAAACAAACTTAAATAGTTATAAAAGTGATGAAAGGTTTCAGTAAAGTTCGCGTTTATTTCAATAAAGTTCGCGTTCTTAACGTGAGAATTTAAAGCTTTTCCTCACCTTTCATTATGGATCCATTTCACTCCCATATTGGATAAAATTCTTTAAAAGTTAACTTCGTTGATAAATTCAACATACAATAATTAAAATTAAAAGCTATTATAAAATAAACGTAGGGAATCTTACTGTGTTTAATTTCTTGCCTTATTTAATGTATCATTAACGTTTGTAATGTTTCTTTTGCGTGTCTTGACCGTACTTTAACGTAAATTTAATTCATTGTCCAATATACATGTAGCAATTATGTAATGGACACAATGTTTATGAAATGAAACAGGAAAATGTATTTATTGACATTATTGATTTCCTCATAAAGAGTGTATTTTTTAATTACAATTTTCGATAGAATTAAAATATTTCAAAATAGACAAAATCGATTAATTAATTTCTTAAAATAAAGAAAGTTGTTTAATTGAATTAGAAAAACAATTCCTTAATTGATAATAATTAATAAAATTTGTTTTCGTCATGCAATTGTAAGAATCTTTCAAGAAAATGATAACATCGACGTAAATAAACGAAACGATTTTTTTTCCAAATCTTTACCTTAACGATTCACTAGTAACCGGAAGGTAGGATAACGACGGAACAGACTTAGCAGTCTATTCCCTGACACGACGCAACTACCGACTAGAATAGGGCAACCGAGTGCCAATAAATATATAACGACTAACAACATATGACCAGTCACATGCCGTGCTCAAATATTGATAAAATTTGTTTAATAAAACCCACATTACTTCATTACTTATACAATAGTATGAATAGAGCACACATGAGCGGCGGAGCGAGGGGTTTATTTATTTATATCGGGGAAATGTACGGAGTTCATTGGCTATGTTTATCAAAGGGCAAATTCGAGTACGCTGTAAATTACTAAATTGAGATAACGGTGCTAAAGTATATGTATATTTTTGCTCATTAATGGCATTTTATAAAACTTTACTAACGCACATAAAATGATTTAACAAACATTACGAGAGAAATTTTTCGAACCAAATTGTAATTGATTTCTGTTTAATTTCTATATCTTCCTTTATCATATCTATTCTTTTTTTCAGCATGTAATTTTTCTTCAATAATATCCTTTCTTTTGACCACTGTATCTATTTACTCACCCTTCCTTGTTTCACAGTCATTTCTAGAGTTTGTGACTGTAAAGTTTCCCACATGAAATCTCTTCTCGCTAACAAACCTAAAGAACATAGTTTTTATCTTGTCTCTTTCCGTCTTGCCATTCATTTACACACTCTTCCTTGTCCCTCAGTCATTTCCTGAATTTGTGACTATAAAGTTTTCCTTTATACATGAAATCTTTTCTCGCTGACAAAACCTAAGGGACATAGTTTTTATCTCATCCCTTTCCGACTTGCCATCTTTCAAACAATCGGCTAGGCACTTTTTTAATAATTGAAAACTCAATTTAACCTCCGACTTGTGTGTGTAAAGTGTTCCATGGTTTTGTTACTATCATCTCCTCGCCGTTAAGAGATGTAGCACTGTTAATTATGCCAACAGCGAAAGCTGAGTCAGGAGGGTACCGGGCACACCAAGAGAAAAATTCCTACCCAGGCGCGACTCGAACCCTCGACTCTCACACTGAGAGTCCGGCCTTCTTACTACTGGACCACCGAGCTTTATAACTTCATAATCATTTTTAAAGCATTGTCATTTACTTGAAGTCACTTGGATTTTTACTTAATTTAAAAATCTTCATTATATTTTCTCCATTTTTAATGCGATATTTCCTTTCATGAAAGAAACATGAAGCAAAAATGTTGCAAAACTACATTTTTATAAAGTTCCTTTGCCTCTGCTGGTCCTTTACTTCATAATCTGGCCAACGCTTCCATATTTTGAGGTATTTAGTCGATAAATTTTTTGAGAATACGTACAGTAAATACTTAAACTGTTTCCTCGTCCGTTATCTATGATCACTCATTATTTTTATCAAAATAAGAGACTAATCTTCGTATCACACATTTCATACCAGACCAGACATCATCTATCATGCGCACAATGTTTAAATTATCACATTTATTATTTTCATGTGTCCTTTTTAACCATAATATATAACTACAGTTTCTTCCTACCAACTAAGTAATACACCGCTTCTAAATACCCTTTCCAATCTCCGAAATGTTTTTTAATTTAGTCTACTATTTCCTATACTATTCCACATCTATTTATTTGAATTCAAGAAAGTATGCTTTTGGTATACATCCTTCTTTCTCCTCGAGACCTTCATAGCGTCATTTATTCTGGAATTTACTAATCTTCTCAATTTTCTTGTAATCCCAAAGACATTCACTTTCCACTACTTTTTTCTCAAATTTATTTCTTTAAAAGTAATTTTTTGGGAGCTGAAGATTTTTATACATTTTTTCATCTACCATTTAGTCTTACTACAATCCTCATTAAACAAACATTTTTAATTTTCTTCTTTATATATCTTAGTTGTCGCTTTGTTGTGTAATAACATTCGGGAAATGGAACTTATTTTCTACACTTCTTCTACGGGGTGTTCCCGAAAGGTCTGTACAAAATAATAACACATATTCCTGATGCCAAAATAGGACGATTTAACCCAACTTACCACTGTTTAAAGTTGCTTCGTTTAGCCGCTAGAGGGATACAAATTTCCTGAAAAGGAATCGTTTTTTCGAGAAAACTTTATAACGCTTCTGGCGATTGGGACCAATTTTGTATGTGGGTTTGTACTAAAAGAAAGCATTATTTGCTCACAATTTCTCACAATTTTTTTGTTATTAGATGAATACTTTTGAAACTTTTTTTGTATGTTACCTACATTTCTTGTCTCTTGCTCCATTTCGTCATTTCTTATAGTTTAGGCAGAAAAAAATTATAACCCTCAACATTATTCAGCGGTCCCGAAAAACATAGAGAATTCTTAACGAAGTAGGCTTCAAATCAAATGTGCTGAATGTCAGTGTCAGTATATCTGCCATGACAGAAATAAGACCAGAATAGGTTGTGCGTAGACTTTAGATTTTTCTTTCATTTATCATGGGCCTGCAGTACACTATTTCAGAATTGAGGGATATGTTATGGGAATTGTGAAGGTTCGGCGCCTACCAAATCAGCAAAACTTCGGCGCTGTGGAGAGACGTATTCGAAAAACAGGTCGATTTATTCCTGCAACTGCAGATTACGGACGTCAACGCACAATAAGAACTCCTGAGGTGGCAGAAGCAATTTTGGAACGAGTTTCTGAAGACCCCAAACTAAGCACGAGGCGTTTAGGTATGGAATAGGGTGTATCAAAAAATATAATCCATAGACCTTTTAAAGAATAATTACTCCACCCTTATCATCTGCAACCAGTCCAAGATCTTTAGCAGTTGATCCCCAACAACCTCTGGCATTTTGCGAAGAGAGCAAATAGCTCACAACGCAAATTTTACTAAAAAAATTTTATTCACAGACGAGGCTTGATTCACGAGAAGAGGTATTATAAATCTCCACAACGAACATGTTTACGCTGACGAAAATCCCCATGCAACTTTGGTAGCACATTATCAGCATGAATTCAAAATTAATGTGTAGGCTGGAATCATGGACAACTTCATTATTGGTCCCGTCATTTTACCAAATCGATTAAATGGCGAGATTTACTATGAACACCTCGAAAATACTTTGCCATGTTTCTGGAGGATTTGCTCTTGAATCTTCGCCGAGACGTGTGGTTCATACACGACGGCACACCTTCGCATTTCTCTTTAAATCTCCGCAACCATCTAAATCAAATACACCGTAATAGATGGATCGGTAGAGGAAATAATGCTCCTGTAAACTACCACGATCTCCCGACATAACGCCGTTGGACTACTTTTTATGGGGTGCTCTGAAATCCATGGTATACTCTAGTCCAGTAAATACGGTGCAGGAATTGTGGCAACGCATCCAAAATGCAGTAGGCACACTAAGAAACGATGTCGAAATGATGAGAAGAGTCCAGTTCAATTTTTTACAACGTATTGCCATTCATCCAGAAGGCGGTATATTCGAACTTTTTTGTGAATTTTTTTCGTTGATTTAGATTAAAATTTTAATTTCTACTTCGTGTTGAGAGTTATTATTTTTTTCTGTTCAAACTATTAGAAATGACGAAATGGAGCAAGAGACAAGAAATGTAGGTAACATAAGTGTCTATCAGCAAAAAACGTTTCAAAAATTATGAGCTTCTTAAGATGTGGATTTTTTGACCACTTAAAAAACACGCAGAACAGAAAATAACATGTTAAATAATGCTTTCTTTTAGTACAAGCCCACACACCAAATTTGCTTCCAATCGCGAGAAGCGTTATAAAGTTTTCCCGAAAAAATTATTTCTTTTCAGGAAATTTGTATCCCTCTAGCGGGTAAACGAAGCAACTTTGAATAGAGGTAAGTTGGGTTAAATCGTCTTATTTTGACCTCAGGAATATGTGTTATTATTTTATACAGGCCTTTCGGGGGCATCCCGTATATTTCTAAGGTTGGTTATAACGGTGCGCGATATTTGAGTTAGTAAATTTAGCTCTTAAAATAAATGAACACTATCACCAGGTGTTATATCTTTTTTAGGTTATTTGATCAAAAATCAGTGCTTTATTATTATTATATTATTATAAATTTAAATTACAATCTTTGCATAATTCCGTATAAAATTTCACGCATTTTAATAGCTGAATTACATTAATTTCCATGGCGTCCGAATCAATGAGAATTATTGGGAATAATCATGGGGTGCATAAAACTTCCGTGACAAATCTTAGAAATCATATTTCAGGAAATACCTGGAATTTAGGTACTTTAAGAGTAAGATGATTCGTCCAGAAGAAATCTTTTATTATGAAGATCCGATTAGGCGCCATCTACGTGGAATCCTAAAATTTTCAAAACTAAATTCGAAACCTCTAGATATTTTATTTCATTTGTTTATTGTTATTATTTTATCGTGGCTGCAACAAATGGTGCATAATGAGTAATTGGGTTCATTACCCTCACGAACGCAATTACATACATACGTGCATGCTGGGTTCATAAAATAACCTTCATAATTATGGGACAAACATGGTCCGATTTAATGTAAAAATTTTTTTACAACAAAATCACATCTTTAATTTTAAATCTTTGAAAAGATTGTTGTATTTAGTTGATTCGTAAAATAAAATTTAATATTGTTACATAAAACAAACTTATAACTTTCCAAATTGAACCTTATATTAAACTTAAATTGTAGAAAGTTTAGTTCAGAAAAATATTCAGAAAATTCATACAGCTTTCAGTCTAGCCTTCAAAATTTATTCAATTTGTACTTCGTTTTATTTCTTAAGACGCGATGGTAAATTATGTACAAAATTAGAAAATTCTGTCTTTTACTAAAACATTTTTAGAAAATAAATCATTTTTGCATCTTTATAGGTAGAAAAAAATGTAGTACTTACCATTTATACATTGGAAATTTTCCAAAAAGTTTTTTCTCAAAGCCCGTAGTTTTTGAATTTCTTTCGATTCCGGTGGACTTTCTATGGCCGAAAAAACCACCGCTCCAATCGCCAGATACACAACGAAAACGCTAAACAAAACGATCAACCTTACCACCCTGCGGCTCAGGAAGGCCATCACGGATGGTCATAAAACCTGGAAACATACATTTACAAAGTAGGCCTGGCCTTATTTCAAACGTCATATTTGACAATATTTGTCGATACAAAATATTTTAATCAAATAGCATTAAAACTTTCATTGAAAATAAATTAATTCGAAACGAATGGAATTTGGATTAACGGAAGTTTGTTGATTGGGGATAGTGAACGAAATTTTACCTGATTTACTGACACATCTCACGCAAATTGTTTTCTATTGTTTTATTGCGTGAAATAAGGAATGCAATTATTACAGAAATTAATTTTCAAAAACTATATTACGTATTATATACGTAGCTTTGTTATACGAAAACTTTTTTACGTAGTTTGCCCTACTTTATTCCCTTGCGTAAGCATTCGATACAAACATAAATGCGTAAGGACAAAACCATTTGTTGTAAAACTGAAAACTCACCTTGATCTACATTGTGCGTTTCACCAAATTAAATATGGAAAATGTAGATCGTACCCAAAGGTGATTGCAACGATTTGAGGATACCGAAAGCTCAAACGAGCTTTTACTCAACATACAAGTGCATACACCTGTGGCTGCGGTTCAAGACTTAAAACACGCAACCAATTGTACTGTGATGCTGAAACTTCACGCGCCTGTCAGACATGCGTATAACTACATAATTATATATGGCTACGTTATCGTTCTGATATATCTCTTTAAAAAGGTTTATTATTTCTAACCAAATACATAAATTTGTTGTTAGAATCAATACAACAAACTAAACATACTAAACATTGGAATAACACCAAATAGAATTAGCATATTGATTGCCATATAAATCAGATGCGTATATGAATAGTGTAGTTACTGTAAAATATATTTTATTTATTGCTAATCATGTCATATTCTGTTCACCTCGCTCTATCGCTAAAGCCATTTTCCAATTAATCCAGCTTGTAACCTCAATTCCTTTCCCATTTAAAGTGGTTTTATATATTCTAAGATTACTGTTATTTGTACTTTAATTCTTCTCGTCTTTAATAACTTGAACTTCTAACGTATATATCAACACATTATGTATAGTTCAAAGATGTTTTATCCAGTTCCAACATTTTCTTTCTTGGTTTCCCAATCACATCGCAGCAGACAAAAATTCACCTCTTCCATAGCTTTTGCTTACCATTTTATCCCAACCAAGCTCGATTAGGATTAGTCTTTCACTTAGAGTTCTTCTTATTAACACATAATTGTCTTTGTATATCAGGCCTGCAGGCCCGATTATTCCTCTCTAGATAATTCAGCATATTGTTTCCGGTATCTTAAAGCGTTCTTATCATTGTGGTAATAAGTACTTGGACAATGTTTTCTCTCCGAATTTTTTCCAAAATGCTTAAGTTTATTATTATAGTGTTGGTCAACATAAGTTAGTTGATTTGTCCTGATTTTATTCATTTTCAATTTTTTTTTCGTACGGTTTTATGTTTGATCTCATGTCAAAGTTTAGGCAGAATTGAAAATATTTTTTTACTTTCGAAAATATAAATCTTTTATAACCAATTACAGATGTTTTTGAAAAATTGCTAAATCAGGTTAAATGGAAACAATTTTGAAAGAAATTAAGTCTTAATTTCTTTTCAATTTTTGAGATTATTTTTGTTAATACTAAATAATTAGAATTGATTTGTTAGCAGTTCGTTGAATCATTGTTCTAGCCGGCATCTCTTGAAACCAATCCAAATTTGAACAATCGATCAAATCGAATAAATTAGCCCCCTTTTGTTCGAATGTCAGAATGAGCGTTTTAAGATACTCGGTTAGTTGACGGGCGGACGTGTCAAATTAGCCAACGCAACACGTCAAAAGTTGATAATTCCGAAGTCTCCCAATCAATACGGACGTCTAGCGTCGCGACGCATGCGTTTGTGTTCCTTCGCGCGAATCGATATCGTTTCGTTTAGTTTACTACACCTTTAAACGTTTGTGATTTGTGATACGATTTTGTTGTTTAAATTTCGAGTTGTGTACGAAAGAGGTAAGATGATCTGTGCTTATTTATATTTAATTTTTGTTTTTATTTTATTACCAAATACAAAATGAATAAATTTTGTATTTAGCATCGTGTTTTTACGTAAACTGAAGATGATTTTTATTAATACCAATAAATGGCAAAATTTAAAGTGATTTTCTAACATTTCATTTATAATTAATCTAAATTATTCATTTAAAAGTCTTAAAATTTTTTTAACACCATCTTCATTGAGAAAAAAGCATTGCATCATCATTAAATGTATCACATTTCAACATAAGCATTTTTTAATTTAATTTTAAAAACACCATAGAATAAACATAAGTAACATGATATTAATTTTCCACCCTTTATTGCTGCTCTTGCCAACGTACTGCAAATTTAAGAATAAATACGATCTTAATAAACATATTGTAAACGAAAATATTTATATTAAATACCAGATAAACATTTAAAATTCCCACAGTTTGTTTTTCTCACATGATTCATATTCAAGTAGTAAATATTTATAGATTTATTTTGCATTGATTGACGCCTTTTTTTACAAAATTGATTGGTTTTACGTTTGATATTTTCTAGCAATAAATTATGGGGTGTTTGGGTGACTGTTGGGAGTTGGGTCCGCCTCCCGACAGTATATTATTCCTACCGCCGCCGCCGGTGCCGTCATTTTTGCAACCGGCCTTACCGGATCTCATTGTGAACAACACATCATGTTCTTCGGCTCAATTGTGCGAATCATGGATCGCTTCAAATCGAATTCCTGAAGGAGGAGACTTCGTTGAGTTGCCAAGGAAAGGTGACAAAATCGCGATGAATTATTCTAAATGTACGGAATTGCATTTTCCAGATGTGGAAACTTGGTCTGTAAGCAGCATAGACGACACATGGCTGTTGGTTTTGGTGGCGTCGTCTATAGGAGTCCTTTTATTGGGGGCACTCTTAGCTATGTTTCTACTTAAATGCAGAGAGTATGTTGAAATTCCAATTTTATGTTTTTAGTTTTTACCTATACAAGCTATCATAGAAATACAAACTTTGAAAAACTAAGACAACAGAATCCAATGCTTTGTTGTTGAAATTAGTATATTTTAAGATTTTTTTACTGAAAATATTGCTCTCTTAGCTATAATCATACATTTTTTCGAAATGTTTTTTTTTAAGAAAACAAACGAACATAATTTGATTTTAACAACAAAATAAGAAGTTAAATTTCCTTTATCACAGTAAACGAATAGATAATTAAAGAGATGGATCCAAAGGAGGTAAAAGATTTACAACATCGATATATTTAAAATTACCTGTTATTTCTTTGTATCCGAGCTGGAATCGCGTAAATTCGACGTTAGTTGCGAGCGTTTCGCTGAAAGTTGGAAGTGACATCATCAGGGCGACACGACCATTTTATCTTAAAAGTTCATAAAGAACTGTTCATAACAAAAAGTTCATAACGATATGACTGTCAGAGTTTCTAAATGACCATGTCGTCCAGTTTGTTTTAAGTTATTATTTCGCCCTGATGATATCACTTGAAACATTGAACAAAACGTCGACACCTAACATCGAAACAAAACTGGACGTCGAAGCATTAAAATCCAACAAAAAAGATATATATTTATGAAATAGAATTTTATTATTGAATTATGTGATTTATTATTTCGAACTTAGAATGAACATGTTCGGCAATAACGAATGTTCTATCCACTCGAGGGACCATCGACAAATCAAAAACCACGAACCAAGAGAATGTACTTCGGTTAACAACTTGAACAGCAATAAGTTGGTGCATCCGTCTGAAACGGTGCTCTATCATGGTACCGCTTCCATGCATCCAGATAACCGAATGGTTTGGGCGGCATTGACACCACGCGGTACTCAACACTTTATATCCGAAAACTACCCAAGGGATTTGGTTGATTATGTGGAGAGCGATGATCATTACGAAACGATAGATAATCTCAACATTCAACCAGTTCTGCCACCACAACCAACCACTTACAATACATATACAACTTACCAGAAAGGTTTGTAAAATTGGGTTTAATACAAAACAACTTAACGCATTTCAATTTTTAGATTATGACTATGAAGATCCAACGCCGCTCATTGAAAGTTATCAACTTGATGACATGGACAACAGAGATATGACACACTATACAGTTTTAGGCAACACGGATATGCGTTGCGCTAGTTTGGGTTTGGGTAACACACTACGACGTGGTGTTCCTTTAGGCGTGACGCTACGACCACGCGTTTCATCACCAACAAGAATCGAAAATCCAAATTTACCGCCGTTAAATTTATATCCTCATAAAGGAAACACTTTCAAGAGAAACACCATGGGCTATAGGACACCCGATACAACAGCGTTACCCAAATATGGATGTTAAATTGACCATCAGTGTTAATTTTTGTATACGTGTAACCCATAAAAAATACAACCGTAAAAGCTTTAATGTTAGATACCTATTTATATGCGACCGAAATTTGTTCGTGCAAGATCTCGTCACATTTTTTTATATCCAGTGTTGCTAGCGATTCATCTGTCACAAATATTTCCTCGTCAAAAATCATATGAAATAAGTTTAGGAAATTCGACACCAATTCGCAATATCGTTGTGTATATATGTCAGAATGTAATTTGAATGTTTAATGTAATTATTTATTAAATGTATTCGTTATTTTTAAATGTTATTTGCATTTATTTATTCTAGATATTAAATATGTATATGTAAGATTTATATTCAATTTGTACAGCCTCATAAGCAATATTAAAATTGGTTTACAGCGAATATTATAGATTTTTTTATTAATTTTGGTACTTAATAAAAATACTTTATGGATTAACAAACAAATAACAAATAGAATACCTTCTAAAATACTCCTACAAAGCTCCTTTCAATATCGATATCAAAAGACAAAAGTCTACAAAAAAATGTCTGATAAATAAAAATTATAATGAACAAAACCGACTACCACAAAGTTTTTGTATACAGGGTGTTCAAATTGAACTCGGCACTATTGCTAACTTTGTTACTATTAAAGATACGATGTTGATTAAATTATCAAACTAGTATCGTTTTTTTTTTCCGATTACGATGGTAAAATAAAAACAATTGAACTTCGCGTTTTCGAGATATTTAAAAAAACAAAATTTTTTTAAATGGAATATCCTGTATATTTATGTAGCAGTCGGTAGAAAATGAAATTTTGCACAAAATCTTCTTATACTGCCATAACCCAGAAATGAAAAACAAAAGAGCTGCGACAATATTAATACAGGTCATCGCACATGCGATAACTTCGTCAGTAGAGTACCTACGATGTTGGTCAATAAATCAAAAATGTGTAGTTTTTTCTACTGATTACAATGGAATATTCAAAAAACAACTGCGAGTCGCATTTGCGAACTAACAAAAAAAAAAATTATGAGACATTCTGTATATTTTAATTGATAAAAAGTTAAATGTTACATAGAATACTCTTCTAATAGTACAACCGTAAGATGAAACGTCAAATTTTAATATAAAATAAGTAAATAAGTATCAAAGCAAGCAGTTCGAAAATGCGACTCGCAATTGTTTTTTTTTGAGTATGTCATTGTAATCAGCAGAAAAAACTACACATTTTTGATGTATTGACCAACACCGTAGTTTCTCTACTACCGAAGTTATTCCATGTGCGGTGACGTGTATTAATATCGTCGTAGCTCTTTTGCTTTTCATTTTTTGCATATATTAGTATAAGATTTTGTGCAAAATTTCATTTTCTACCGACTACTACATAAATATCTAGGGTATTCCATTAAAAAAAAAATGTTTTTTTTAAATATCTCGAAAACGCGAAGTTCAATTGTTTTTAAAATTTTACCATCGTAATCGGAAGAAAAAACGCTACTACTTTGGTAATTTAACCAACATCGTATCTTTAGTAGTAACAAAGTTGGCAATAGTGCCGACTTCAATTTAAACATCCTGTATATTTTCAGAATTTTCCTGAAATTATTTTCAGAATACTATTTTTCTAATAACAAAATATTTTCATAAGTTTAATTTGCGCTGATAAATTTCAGTTATAAATTTCTGTTTGTTGTTGAAATTAAATCATCACAGTTCATCGAATTACATGGATATATCTATTTTATCAATTAGATCTTCTTGTTTTTGTAATAACACTTTTTGAATATTAATACCAACTTAAATACCTTCTTTGTTAGTTGTACTTCTGATATTTTCCGAACTTGATTTATGCAAGTTTTTCGTGCTCATTTTCATCAGAAAGATGAAGATGAATTGTTTTGACCATCTTATAAACAATCTGTTGAATTTATTGGTGTTGCTTAAAAAAAATGATTGAAACAATGTAAAATAAAATTGCAAATAGAACGAAAAAGGAAACTTGTACGTTTGTCCTCGTCTCTCAAAACCTTGGATTACTGATTCTTCACTCTTACGCCAGGGCCACCCCAATTATAGGGCTAAATCGGCCATAGCCCAGACTGCGCAGGGGTGCCAGCCTTTTGAGGCGGCAATTATTCGGATATTGTATTTTCTTTTGTACTCCTTTTTACTCCTTTTGAATTTCAATTGCGGAGCGAACCCAACCAAAAATTATAAATTAAAAAAACTGAAAAACTGACCTTTTGAATTTCAATAATTTGATCATTTGAATTATGGAGCGAACATAACCCATGCCAACCTAACCAAAAATTTAAAATTCAATTACGGAGCGAACCTAACCCTTTTAAAAACTGACCTTTTGAATTTCAATAATTTCAATTGTGGGCGAACCTAACCCATGTCAATCCCACTATAAATTTTGAGAACTGACTTTTTGAGTTTCAATAATTTCATTTTACGGAGTACTCCTTTTTCGTAAAAAATAATTGGTCACCTTATTTATTGGTAATTAGATTAACTTCTTCTAGTTCTGAAACTTTTGTAAAACTTCACTGGTCACCCCGCTTCTCCTCCCGTATATTTTCTTATGAAGAAGAGCCGACGGGTGCTAAATATCTTAGGACGGCCCTGTCTAACGCATTTAATAGTTTTAAATAAGTTAAATGAAAATGACACTGTACAAGGCTATTGATAATCGTCTTAGAGAATTTTAATATTATATATAATTTAGGTCCGGTTATCAACAAGAAATTCCTTGAACCATTTACCAGTCAATAATCAACGGAATTAATTGATCGATTTTCATACTTGGAACTTATTACTTAATCAGTATCTAATATTATAAGTTACTGCATTTCGTACTGTCGAAAAAAAATGTAATATTCGGAAATTATGTTTAGTGGGAAAACATCAGACTTGACAAGTTCACAAAGGTTATAACAAAGAATCAAATCAAGTGGCTTTTGTAACAAG
The DNA here is from genome assembly GCA_018397195.1 of Lethrus apterus. Classification (NCBI taxonomy): domain Eukaryota; kingdom Metazoa; phylum Arthropoda; class Insecta; order Coleoptera; family Geotrupidae; genus Lethrus; species Lethrus apterus. Next base: position 2,136 of record JAFFZR010027975.1, on the reverse strand, counting down.
GGAAATATACATTGCAAATTACATGTAGAAAGTAGAGACTAAGGCGGCTCTCACACCAGAGCAATAAGCAACAATATTTTGTTAATAATACACACTATATGAATAAATAATTTCAAAAAATGTCATCATCTGAAGAAGAAGACGAAGTGGTTATGTTATGGTGGTATAGGCGGAAATATAATCACCAGATGGCAACAATAGAGTATGTTGCGTATTGTCCGTTGTAGTTGCGTATTGCTTTGATATGAGAGCCGCCTAACAATTAAGGTATTGTCAACAAATCTTACAGATGTGAAGTCATACAAAATTTGTTTCTCAGTTACAGTTAAAGTTATAAACCCCAACAGAGTTTCAAACATTGAAAGTTATGTTTGAAAACTTTGTCCAGAACTTTCCTTTCGTTACATGTATAGTTTGTAATTAATAGGTATATACATATAGTGACATCTATTATTTAAAACGGATGCAGTTATTGTTAGGATGCCTTCTCAAAATTTAAACAGACCGTTTCTTTCTTAATTTTATTTTATTTAATTGTATTTCCACATAAATAATACACAAAGTTCTTAAAAAAACTCACTAACTCGAACCACTGTCCTTGGCTCTTCCGCCATTACCTCCCAATATTACCTCTCGACGTCATGGCGGCCATTTTTAAAATTTCAAATTCCGCGCCTAACATTATAATTCATTTGAGGTTTATTAAAACAAAACCCAAAAAATTTCCTTTAACTACGTAGGAAACAGCTCAGAATTGCGTTCTAGTCAAAAAAGGATGGTTCGTTCACATTTTGAAGATTATATATAACATATAACGGGCGTTCAAAGAAAGAACGTTGTTACTTAAGCTTCAACATGCAACTTATATCTGACAGTTGCCAGCAATAATGTCATAAGACACATAATTCGTAAGTGTAATTGCAACAATACCCCGAAGTGGCCCGGCTGGTTGCATCGTGGTCTGTCACGCGGGAGTCCGGGTTCGATTCTCTCTCGTGTCTGATTCCTGATTCGCTTCAACTGCGAATCGGGAGATGCCGGCAGCAATCACCGTTGGTGTACAATCAACGGTGCTCTAGAGGAATGGTCGAACTTTTAGAGAAGAAGCTCTTACACTGACACAAAAATAAAGCTAATTCAAAATTGAGTGACTGGCTGATATGTTTACTGCCCGAAGCCATTAAAAATGAAAGCACGACAACAACAACTGCAACAATTAAGATTTGTAGAAGTTTTATTTCATTGTAAAATGTTTTATGAAGTATGGAAATGGAACAAAGACAGAGAAATCTCTGAAAAAGTGGTGAAATCAAAAAACTAAGCAACACGCTGGAGGACGTATATGGTATAATGACTCAGCAAGACTCTGGAATACGATTAGACATACATAGCATAGGAAAAACAGATAATAAAGTTAATAAGGAAAAGAAAGACATAATTAAGTATGGGACCTGGAACACGAGAAGTTTAAATGGTAAAGAATTTGAATTGTGTGCAGAGTTTGAAAAAGCAAAACTGGATATACTTGCCATAACCGAAACAAAGAAAAAGGGAAAAGGAACTGAACTATTGGGGGATGAACATCTGCTGGTGTGGAGTGGAGTACCAAGAGAGATCAGCCGCTGGAGTAGGATGCTTATTGCGCAACGACGTTAAAAATAGATTGAATAACTGGGAGGCAATGTCAGAAAGAATATTAATAATAGAATTAAACTATGAAAAACATCTAAAGACAATCATTGTGGTATATGGGCCAAATGAGGATGAGAAAATAGAAAGGAGGGATATATTTTGGGAAGAACTAGCTATAGCAATGGAAACTGTAAAAGGTAAAATATACATAATGGGGGACTTTAATGGAAGGGTAGGGAAGAAAGACAATTTATATTCTACAATTGTTGGAAAGCATGGAGAAGAGATAAGAAACAATAATGGAAAGAGACTACTGGATTTTTGCCACAATCACAATTTAATAATTACAAACACATTTTATGAACACAAGTACACACGAGAACAACCTAGCAGGGGGGAAAAATCTATAATTGATTACATATTGGTGGAGAAAAAGAACAGAAACACAATTTTGGATGTTAAAGTTCGAAGAGGATATGAAATAAATAGTGATCATTACATGTT
>JAFFZR010027974.1:0-16078 GCA_018397195.1 Lethrus apterus | reverse complement strand
CAATTTTATTTTTGATCGTGGGAATTACTGTAACGTTTCTTTTCATGTTGTACAAATTACTAATAACTGCAATATTAAGGATTAAATACAACAAAAATTTCGGAGGCTTGTTGCAAGGAGCTGATTCATTATGGGTGACCGAAGATGAAACCACCAAAAACATCATAAATTTACTTTTTGTGCTCCAGTTTAATAAAAGTAAAGATAATCTATTGGAAAACGTTAAAGAAATATGCATTACAAAATTGTTTAAGTCTGCAAAATTGTGCCTCACATTTCAGAGCCAACTCAGATAATTTGATTTTTTTAAAATGGAACAACCTGTATATTTATGTAGCAGTCAGCAGAAAATGAAATTTTGCACAAAGTCTCTTATACTAGTATATCCCAGAAATAAAAAACGATATGAATACAGGATCACCGCACATGGGATAACTTCATTAGTAGAGAAGCTACGGTGTTGGTTAATACAATAAAAAAGGGTAGTTTTTTCTGCTGATTATAATGGCATACTAAATAAATCTATTTTAGAAGGTATTACTTCAATGGTATTACTTTATTACTATCATATATCTTATTTTGTCTTAATACAGGTTTTAGGATATTGAATTACCTATAGATCCAAAAGAATTAACTTTAGCTATAGGGAATGTTATACGCGATCGAAAAAGAACTTAAAACTTGATCAAATGGCATAAAAATATACAGGGTGTTCCATTTGAAAAAAACGAGTTTTAGCCTTTTAAAGATGCTACAGTTCATTATCAATTTTGAAACACCCTGTATAATATAACGAGGATATTTGGTATTGACTGTTTAACTTGAAGCATTGTTACAATTATGCCAAAGAATCGTTACAAAGTAATCATTAATAAAAACGTTATTAATTTTCAAATAGAACTACCTAAATTAATTTTTTTTTCTTAAAACTGGAATATCTCGAAAACCGCTCAATTTCAGTATGGAGTCTGTAGTATAAACTTTCCCTATTTTGTTCCGGGGAATCTGAAAATGCGACGATATACAGGCTGTTCCATTTAAAATAACAAAGTTGTGTAGCGTACAGGCAAAACTAAACATCCCGTATATTTCAAAATAATTTTATCGTGTAGAGTACTTGACTCCAAACAACTTTTACTTGAAACATTTTTTAATAAAGTGTAAGGTAAGGTAAGGTAAGGTAATTGACAAACCCGGTATACTCAAATTTTAACATGGATTCACTTTGTTGTTAATTTGTTGTATACATTAAACATATTGCGGTGTTATTGTGCTCGATTTATATACAATATAACCAAATATAAGCTTAATTTACCTTAAAGAATAAGAAACACACATTCAATTTTTTTTATGCACGTAATTAAATTTTATTTTGCTTTAGAAATTATGTAAGTTTGTAAATATTACGAATTTGAGGATATTTCATTATATTAGGAATTTTTTCAGTTTTTGTGTTGGCAGTACTTAATATTTGTCATATTTTAAAGGCGATTTTCGTTTGTCCGTTTTTTTTTATTATTGTGTATGTGTATTTGACGAAATTTTCGGCAAATCTCTTGGTTCCTTTTCGTTCTACCGTTTTTAACGTTTTTACCGTTTAATTTTTAAGAACGACTGTACAATTTTTTATGTTTTTACATATTAAGTTTAATTTTTGAGATTTTACTTTTATTTTATTTCAACGGTAAGTAAATTATAAGGTCGACGAATTCAAGGGCGATTTATATTTGAAATAAGATGTATTGGCGTGAATATCGCTAGGAAATTTAATCAATTGTGTGTACACGTAAATAACGTTTACCAATTTTGTTTATGAAATTTGTTTCTTTGAAATTAGATGTATTGGCGAGAATATAGCTAGGAGATTTATTTGACTGTACACGTGAATAACGTTTGCCAATTCTATTTGAAAAAATTTGCCAAGTTTTGTCAAATTACTCGCAGTGGCGAGTAGAGCTCGTTTCATTTCGGAACTCTCTTGCGTCATCAATGCGCAGAAATGAATTTTCGTATTTTTCGTTTTTAGTTGGGTTCACTTGGCACATTTTAATCCGTGCAGTGGCGTAGGATATTTTTTTATAATTACCGAGTGCTATTCATTTAAGTTTTTGGTAAGTTTTGTAGTTTGTAGTTTATGTAGATAATAATTAGTTTCTTATAGACATTAACTTTTATAATGCACTTATATAAAGTAATTTGATAAATAAATAATTCTAACCTAAATACTCCAATGGACTTTCTCCCACTCTTCGCGCAGATCAATTGATGACGCTTCAGGGTTCTGAAATGAAACAAGTTCGAAAAGCTAATTTTTAGGTTATAAATAATGAAAGTAATACTTACCGCTGCTAGGAAAATTTATTAAAAAGGAATAAAGTGTACTTACCGAATCTTGTATGTAAAACGCATTTAATTATTGTTTTAAAGGGAAACTTTTACACCAAAATAAACGTCATTTTTTGTGTCTACGTACTGTGTAAATTTTAATTTTATGTTCTATAATAAAGGCTTGAAAGTAGGCTATTGAATTTTTATGAAATAATCATCATTACAGAAACCTGTAAACCTTAATAAAAAAATATGTATGCTGATGATTACTCGAACTATAATCTAATTTTTATTGTCCATATTATAAAAGTATAAGTCACTTATATAATTTAAAACGAGCTCGACTTGCATTAGTCGCTCACATCTGCAGACCAACGTTAGTTTCTGGGTTATTACCCGTCGTCATACCAATTGTGAGCGACTAATGCTTTCAGGGCTAGCGATCTATATACGGCAGTTGAAATTTACAACTAATGCACGGCGCCACCTAGCGGTGAGTGCCATAATGCATTAGTCGTTGTCTTCTTATCGGTCATAAGGAAGCTGTACTGACGACGAGTAAATAACCCAGAAACCAACATTAGACGCTTCGCGTCGCCTACAAATTAACGTCACAAGAAGGTTCTCCTGTCGAGATATCTTTAGCATGAGCGATTTAAGAAAATAAATTTCTAATTATTTAAGCCATCATTAAATGTAACGTAATTTGTTAATCCGATTTACCTTCGCAATATATTTGCATCTGAATTAAATTTCTTTGCAATTTAAAGATTAAACGGAAATTATTTCGAATACGTCCTTTAACATAGAGAAACATGTCTGAATTATTACTACCGACAGGTGGCGGAATCCAGAAGGCCCGGACACGAATAGTAAACATACGATCGTCTGCGTTCTCGTATTAGCATATCAATTAAGTGCCTCCGGTGCTGCTAAAATGTTTCCATCCACTAATGCAGATCGTTACAATAATTTTCAGTTCATATATCAATTGACATGTCTTCTTTATTACATTCGTATAAATTCAAGAAATTATATTAAGCAAATAAATAGCAACTGTTGTTATTCGCAATTTACATTACGCGATGCGCCACCTCGCGACAATCTTTTGCACCAGCGACAAAGGGACATCTGTAATTAGATAATGCGATTGATACGTCCATTTTACTAATTTCCGTGTTCTTTGTTTGTTCAAATATTATTATTTTTTGTGTAAATCAGCTTTTTCAAAGCTACTAATTGTTAATAATTTGAATCGTCCCTTTGTTGGTAGACATGTTATATCGATAGCAGCGCCACCAACAGTAATGTAAATTGTAATGTAAAGTGTTGTATTTGTATAGGTTATATGCTGCTATATGTAGGTATGTATAATTTTTATATTAACAAAATTCGTTTTTGAATGTAGAAGCAGAACATATTTTAATAAATAATCAACGTCTCTAAAATGATATTATATATTTTTGGGACACGCAGTATTTGCACAATAAAACTGTTGAAGAATTCAAATTTATTTTTTTACAAAATATTTATACACTGTTTTGTCCTTCAAAGCAGTGTTTTCCAAACTGTGGGGTGTGACATACTAAGGGGCGCGAGATAATTACAGGGGGGGGGGACAAGACGCTCTACTATATATTATGGTTATTAGGATTATTACAATGGCATTCAGTGCCATGTATATGATTATGATTATATTAAACAGTTAAGAAAACTGATGGGGCGCGACAATTTTTTATGAAAAAGAGGTTCGGAGGTTCATAAAGTTTGGAAACCACTGCTTTAAAGTATACTTTTAATGCACAAAATTTCATATGTAAAATTATAAAACACATTAAAGAAATTGTTTGTATTAGTAATTAATTTAGCGATTGGTATAATCACAAAAGACGCAGTTAAACATAATATTTTTTCTCGCTTTACGCAAATTCGTTTCTTTAATGACGTTGAAATAACGAAAAGGGTGTGTTTATTTCACGGTCTGCGATTTCTTCATTATCGGCCATTGTCGTCTGGTGAACTTTTTTCGGGTGCAATTTTATGCAAGGAGGTCTCGTTAAATTACATTTAAAATACAATAAAACTCGGATTAATCACAACTTGCATGTCTCCACACTTTAATTATATTTTCCTGAGAATTAAATGTAACGTTCGGCTTTAGTGGTGGGTTCTTTTGGGCCGAACGAACAATTCCACACGGAAATATGTGTATCTACAAAGTAAAATTCATGGAAATAATAATGCTTTCGCTTGTAAAAAAAAAATAATAATAATATAGTGCTTAATTATAGTTGACGATGTTGGGAATATAGGCGTTTTGCAATTCCTGGAATAATTTCATAATATCATTGATAATTAACCTGATTCTAATTTGGAACTGCGCATACGAAAATGAATGATAATAAAACGACCACAGGTAATAGATAAGTTAGATAACACATATTACAGTCAACGACTTTTAGAAACGAATGTTCCGAAACACAATGCGGTCGATTACCTTCAGACTATGACCGATACAGGTCAGTTGAGAGTGTTGAGACGAAAACTCAAGTGTAAACTTGGATACATAACCAAACAAGTGCTTTGTGGTCTCAATGGCTTCTCAGTTTAATTATTTATTTTGGTCGTAGGAGGATAATTCGTAAACTTATACCCCAGCAAAATATAGGAAATCGTTTGTTACAAAACTGTATGAAACATAAAATTATCGTCAGATGCACAGAATTCATTCATAAAATTATTTCCATCCGATAGTATGATTCTGTATTTAAGTTTATACAGGATCATTCTAAAATAGGTCCTGATATTTTAACAGGTGATAGCTGACCTTAACCCAAACCCAAATCCGCAAAAACGGCGGTCCCATCTTCATTTTAAATTTTCGAAAAATGTCATTTTTTATATGGGCATTCGGTTCTAAATACGGTCCTGTGTCCATTTCAATATGTGTCGCGTTGAAAATCAACTTCCTTTGGCGGGAATAACATGAAATGTTGCAGAACAACCTTTATTGATGATAATTCGGCGTTATTGTCATATTTACTCAAAACTTAAAATATTTTTTGCTGGCATACCCTTCAACATAGAACCGTCATTTTTGCATATTTGAGGTTGGGCTATTGTCAGCTAAAATATCAGTACTTATTTCAGAATGACGCTGTATTTATGTGTATTTAACTAATGTTATAAGCACAATAAATTGTATTTGGGTATTTTGTACCAACAAGCCTGTAAGCACCGTAATTGAACATTATAATTATTGCATAATTTGATGACAAATTTCTTTGGTTCGAAAAGTTGTGCACGTGAATGCCATTATCATTATCGTTAAATATTTAGGATATGTCAGCAGTCAGATAGGAACGTTAACTTATGTAAATATTTGTTCTACAGTATTTTGAAAACATTTGAGTAATAGTCATGTAATAAGGAAATCAACGTCAACGTTTGTTTGTCACTGACATACATAGTTGTAAAATCTGTGTAAAATCTTTTGTTATGTCCTTGTATGAGTAATTGTAATACAATCCGATATTATTATTTTGAGCAACTACAGCAGTGTTAACGTTAAATGCGTCATAACTTACTGCTATTGTAATTAATTAACTGATCCACTGTAGAATTAAGTATATAGGACAAACGTGAAAACGTGAAAACCGCACCAAAATAACAAGATGCCGCCGCACTTAATGGGAAATAAATTGGAAAACAAAACATAAACTAATAACCGCTGCCTATCGTTAAAAGTGTATTACACACAGAAATAATTTGACAACGTGTAATAACTGTAATAATATTTGGTGCTTTACTCACATTAAACTACATTAAAAAAAAAAAAAATAGTATGGGCATTTTTTCGTATCTCTAACAGTAATGGAGTTATCGAGGAAATACGCTTAAGTGGGCCACCTGTATGTGCCAGATTTATGTCTTTCAGAACGAAAAGGCTAACAATTTGAATAAAATACAAATATTTAAAATTGAAATTGAAATTATTATTCCAGAAATGTTCTAATGTTACAGCTTTTTATGATAGATTAGTAAGTTATTATGTTATTATTGACATTCAATTTAACATTTATTTATAAATTAAACCGTTTAGGCAATTCAAATTTTCTTTATTTTACGTTTTTTTTTTGTATTTTTTTTTTTGGGAACAATCTCTTTATTAAAAGATGTATTACAGTTTATTATTATTATACCTAAAAAATTACTAAAATGGCATTTCCTTAAACGCCATCAATATACGACAACTCATCTGTAATCTTAATTATATGCTACTTGATAATTTTATATGGGCACCAGCTGTCTCTTCACAAGAACATCATGAAGGTCGCATAAAGCATGCAAAGATAATCTGATACCTGATTATAATTACGACCTTCGATATATGAGGGTACCACCATCACTCCGTGTGTTCAAGAATATACCAGGAAATTGTCTGTTAGTTGTTATACATACTTTTTATTTAATATTTTTACCTAATACTTCTGTCTAATTATTTCAATTAACTAATAGAAATAGGGTTCAAGCAAATAACTTGTTGAAAGTACATACATACTTGTTTGAAAATTGGAAGATTTTAATCTTAATTTTATAATAGTAAGATATTTATGAAAACGATATCCCATTTTGTCATTGGTTAAATTAGTTACGATACGCCACTGGAGATTTCCACCTACAGTTTATTTTTTCCTAATGGGCAGAAACTTATGGCGCCAAATTTAAATTACGCCGTTGTGATTGGTTAATAATTGGTGCGAGTTACATTCAAAAAGTTGCTAAATCCTGCTAAACAGGCTGTGTCAAATGTCAACTTCATCAATGGAATTCTATTTAACTGTCAAAAAATCGTTTTTCTCTTGAATTGATAAATTATGTAGTTATTGTCGTTGATTTTAGTTATTTATTGTGTGTTGAAGAAATTTATTTTTGCTTCCGCTGCAGTCACGAAAATTTCGGCTTTAAAATCAAATTTCTCGAGCTATTCAAAAACAACACCCATTATGAATTCTGACATGGATATTAACTATTGGTAATGGATGAATTGCTGCAAGTAGTATATATGACCTTGAACCGAAACGTTACTTTAGTTCAGCTATGTGGCACCAGATCGCTAGTTTCGTAGGAAAATTAGAAACCTGTAGATATAAAGTTACATAAACAGAAGTAATATTTTAATCACACGCAAAATAAAAAAATACTGTACTTATCGAAATAGTTATTTCTGTAGTCATACATTCAAATAAATACCTAGTCTTATAATAATACTATAACGTACTTTAAGCACAAGTGCCATAAATGTGCCATAACTCAAGCAAAGTTTAAATTAGGCAAGGCATTTTACCAAAAGTGTTAACTCTTATTAGTTTTATGTATGTACAGTACATACTTCAGTATTACAGGTATCACTAATTTATAATGCATAAATTAGTTTTGTAAATTAAGGTTCACTTTAATATGTGTGCTATGAACGTGACATGAAAATTTATTATATTAAAATAAATGCATCTGTGGCACCTGATATATTAAAAAAACAGAATACAAAACTCTTGACAATTTAATCTTTGGTATTAGATATTTGTTCTCTTAAAGAAGCCAATTCTTTCCGTAACTGCATGTTTTCTTGTATTAACAAATCATCACCGAAACATTCATCAGTATTCATGTCTTCCCTAAGTTTATTAAAATTACTTTCTATATGTATAAATTCCTTTACAATTGACATCTGAAGGTCTAGAAAGTGTCTTCTTATCTGTCCCATTATATCCATAAATTCATATTTAAGTTCTTGTTTAAAAATATCTTGTTCATGTTTCATTTCTATTTTTATAGTATTTCTTATCAGATTTTGAATGTCTGCAAAATTTATATTAGAAACTGCATTAGAATTTATTGTGTCGGTGGTGTTGTGATTAATTATTGGTGAAATATAGGATGCAGGAACTACACCATTGCCAGATTTTGGTGTTGAAATAATCTGAGATTTGACTTGATCAATGGGAATTCGAAGTTCAGTGGCACAACGAATCAAATGTTCCTCACTTTTCAAATGCCCCAAGAATAAAGGTTCATGGGTGGAATTTTCTAGTAAATTTGGTTTTGAGTCTAATAACTTTTTAACGCCATCAGATATTCCAAGCATATTATGATGTTTTATAGAATTGCCAGTTACTCCATTTTGTGGGTATTCAGTAGTTCCATTATGTGATTCGCCACTAACAGTTTGGGAATTTAGACCCATCGTATCCATAAAAGAATCTCTTAATTCATAAACTCCATCTTCGGTAACCACCTCTGGAATATCTGATAGAACTTCACCATAGAACTGACCAAATGTCTCAAAACTTTGGCCTAGAATGATTTTCTTTGGAGAAACAAAATTATCACCACTTTCCAATTTATCTTCTGTAAAATTATACTCACAGCTGTCATCATATTTTTCACGGTTCTTCTGAAACAATAGTTGTTTAATTTGTGTTTGGTGCGCCGTAAATGAGTACAATGGTTCATTCATCTGTCTCGTATCATAAGTATGTACAATACCATTCTGCATAGCCACTGCCAATCCGACACCATCTGGACAAAAGTCAACTGAAGTTACAGATCTCTCCATTATTTTTTGGATAATACAATTATTTAATTTGGTATCAAAGAAAGCAAATTTACGATCTAGTCCACATGTAACAATTAAGTCAGCTCGTGTCGGTGAAAAAGCTAAATCAGTTACAGGTGCAGAGTGAGCCTGATTACTGTACTTAAATTTGCTGGTATGTATGTCCCAAAGTACTACCATTCCTTCCTGACTCCCACCTATTATGAGGTTTCTTATGTTTGGATGACATCGTACATTTGACACAGTTCGAGAATTTGGAACCTTATATGATGATGACAAATTATATGTTACACTGTTGTATAACATAGTTTCACCATTTTCACAAGCCGCTACTAAGAATGAATCTTTAGCACAATATTCAACTTTAAATACTGTGGATGGTGCCCGTGGAAAATGTTTACGTACACTATTTGATTTAATATCATAAACAAGTACAGACCCTGTTGTTGTACCAAGTGCTATATTTCTTTTTGTGCTATTTTGAAATGCAGCACAAGTTGGCTGCTGAATTTCTTGTATGAAACGCAAGTTTTTGATGTCTTCTTTAATACTAATAACTTCTGCGGGTCCTTTACTGGGAACAACAACCAGCCATGAGCCATCCTTTCCCCATGAAATTGACTTTATGGAACCTTGGAAGTTTGATTTGTAAGTATGTAATAACTGGCCATTTGGCCATGTGTGAATTTTAACATCATTTGAAACCGAAGCAATGTACATATCTGAAACAGACAAGAAGTTGTATTGTGTCACTTTATTAAATATTGTTAATTATTATAAAATGATAAAACAGAAACAAGTCAGCTGGTAAATTCATGAAAAATGTTCTCGATAAATGCTCTGTCTGTAAATGACTAATAGATGTTACTCTGAGACCAATGAAAAAGGCAATACGTTTCAAACGTTTAAGGACAATCTTTAAAGGGCCCAATCAACTGTAAAATTAATGCGAGACATTTCTTGCTCTTCCCAAATATTTGTAACAGGCGCGTTTAAGACCAGTGTTGCCAGTCTATTACATGTTCATCTTTAGTACTGTAATATGATTTGCACATAAAGGTTATTAAATTACATATTCATATTGTAATTTTTAATTATTACGAAGTGAACCCAATTCAACATATATTTTTTTATGAGGCGATTAAAATATTCGAATTTCGTTTACGGTATTACGGAGTGAACTCAATCCAATCTATTTTTTTATATCCCTAATGACTAATGACAAGCGAGAACATCTATTAAATTACAGTTCCAAACGGTTCGGGATTTCATCTACCAATTCAGTTTCATTTGTGACTAACTTCATGTAACTGAAATTCGCTCTGTGATAGGTCGGAAAAATCCGGAATCGTTCCGAATCGTTTGTTGAACAGACGTTTTATAAATCACTTTTAGTATGAAATACAAAATTAGTCTGGTAACACTGTTTAAGACCGTTGACAACAATTGAGAGCCACGTCTTATTATTTACTACGTTATAGTTATAGTTTATAGTATACGTTTACATATAAGCACGTAAGTACGTATTCCTTTTAATTCCTTTTAACAAGTTATTGAAGCAATAACATATTTCAAATGTTAAACGTCAAAACAAATCTTTTGCATTCATACATCTTGTCATACATGCTTGGTACTAACCGAGATTACTTAAGGATTTGAACTTACTCAATGTTAATAAACTTGGAAACTTCTTGCGAATGTATAATATGCCGGATTACGTCCAATTACAAATTTATTTCCAAAACTTCAACTGAATTGACTTTTTGAAGGCGCCACTGTAGCACAGTTGTTCAAATTGAGATATTTTAAGCGCAAAATTTAAAATCTTAGTTACTTTTTATTGTTATGTTTCAGAATGATTACGGACGTCCATTTGGCGTTGCTGGCAAATGCACTTGGTGTGACGTTATTCTTGCTCGTAGTATTATACCATTATATAAACGCCGTTTATTCAAAATAATATCATCAAGGAACACCTACATAGGAGTAATGTAATAAACCATTTAAAAATATTTATGTGTTTAATTTGCGCCATTTAGAACCAAATGCAAATCGAATTCCTCTTTTGTGATTACACCCTTTCCAAAAATGTGACAGTTTTTTCAGTTGCTTGAAGTTTGGAGGAACAAACCTATTAAGTATAGATTTTATAATTTCATATATCTGATTCTGAAATTAATTATTAAATTATGAATGAACGCAGCTAAGGTGGCGTAAGTGCCGTGTCGCATTGCGTTTTGACCAAATGGTCAAAAGCTTTGTTTTCGAATGGCCCTGTTCAGTCGGGATTAGCGCTGAGCCAACAGCCAATGAACGCCAACGTGCTGTCATTTAGTTGACATTCAATTGGCTGCTGTCATAGCGTTGGCCCATCAAACTTCAAATATATTTTTTGCTTGAAAAAGGTTTTCATATTAACTTTCATAGCAACTTGTTAACATAATATTGTTATCACGGTCGAAAAATACAAATTGTCATATGGTGATAGCAAGAATAACATAACTTTGCTAAAAGCTGATTGTGTGATGTAATAAATATACTTTACTACATTTTTTAGTTTTTATTGGTTGATTGCCCAGGAATAAAAGATAAGTATAACTTCAAACATATTCAACCAAAAATTTGACGTTAATAATTTAATTAATGTAGGCATTTATTTATTAATATATATTTATTATACATACAACAAAATGAATTAGAAAAATAAAAAGATAGAAACATTACAAAAGAAAATTAACAAACATTCGTTAATATCAACATAACACTTGTAGATTTCCATAAACTAATCAATATAACAAAAACATATGTATAACAAAATGAGAATACTGCACCATTCATTTTTTTTTTTTTTTGGAAGATAAACAACCTCCAATAAGTAAATTATCGAACATGGACACAATATAAGTACAGAAGAAACCTCGCTATTTGAAACAAACACGAAAAATGCTACTTCACGGCGAAAGTAAATTTTATTTACCGCATTCTAATAGTAATAAACATTCTATTCTTCAGTTTCGATAAAATATAAAACACACCAACATGTATCTTGTACGTATATGATCATTTTAAAATTTTCCAACAAAAACAACAAATAATATATTTTGTGCATAATAATATTGCTAACTCTATACTTCTAAATGCTAAAAATCTTAACATTATGATGGCAAGAATTTCATCTACTCATAATTGATCCCTATAGAATAAGAGATAAATTTTGAATTTTTTTTCTTAAAAATTACTGCAAAATACTGACCAACAAGTATAAAATATCAAGAGGCAATATATATATTTATATTACAATATTAAAATACAAACTTAATACATTTTGACAACAAAAAGTTGTTCATTTTTATGAAAACATTTAATATAACGTTGCATACAGACTTATAAATTTAACAAAATAAACATTCTCTAACATATATTGTAAACTAAGTATATTGACATGATAACATTATATAATGAAAATAAATCTTTATACAATATTGAAGCCACAGATAAAATAAAGCAAATGTAAACATTGAATAAAATATAAGAAAAAACATAAAATAGTTCGCAATTAGTCACAAAAATGACTGAAGTAAATTTCATTTTCATTTCCCTTATTAACAAATGCAAACCACGAAAACTGAACGGCTGAACCGCAAATAAATTTAACACAATGCAGCCAGCTGAAGAAGCAACAGTTGAACTTGTTACATGTAATACTAACTTCAACATCTTATATAAATTACCTGCTCAATAAATTCGTTATACAGTTACTTTAACTTTAGTTGCACTTAATAAAGACAAAAACTTATATAAAGTATGAAATTTCAAATAATTCTACAATTATTGCCAACATATCACCTTTTTTCTTATCACATTATCAGTCATTTTCTCCTACTAAATATAATTTCGCTGCATCATAAAAAAGTAGCTATAACCATTAACTTTGAGCAACATTTGGACTTGTATATTTCACATTAAAAATAAATATTGCCCCCCATCATATAGAAATATCCAAATATCTACACAATTAATAATTTATTAATTAATGTAATTTTATATAATTCTAAATGTATCCAATTAGGCACTTTATCATTTCAATTTTCTTTATTTAATTCCTATAGGAAATGACAATTTTTAAATAAATTTATTTTCGTTAGTCAGTATTTTGGCTTTATGATCGTGATAAAATGTATAAAATAAAAAAAAGATGTAAAAAGTGCAATGAGATTGTCTATGCATGTTCAACAATTTAATCGGGAGGTAGGTAACTGAATAGCTTGAACTTGTTGCGGATGTGGGGTCTGACATCTTCTTTCTGTAATACGAAATTTCAATAAGTTTCATGTTAAATGAAATATATATCATACCATCTGAACTAAATTTTCCAAAAATGGAAGAAGTTTCATAAGTTCTGAATCACTTCTATCAACAAACCAGCTTTCTATCGGAATACCATTATTCAACTAAAAAAATTATTATTAATATCATCACAAAATTACTGCTGAAATATTACTTGATATCCAAATGCCTGCGGCGAGTTATCCACAATTATGGTCTTTGATAAATCACGTCCCAAGATTGACAAATCTTTAATGTAATTTCCGTTTATGCAAACACAATGTTCCCTAAATAATCGATACTTGATCCACTTCCGCTCTGGATCAAGCAAATTCAGCAACTTATCGGCATACACTCGTTTCGAGGCTGTGAATAAAATTACCTCAAACATCTGTGAAACTTTCTCCATGAATTCTTTAAAGTAAGGACGTGTACGAACGTAAACTGTATAAGAACAGTCCTGAAATATCACTGGAAAGTGGAAACTAGCATCGGGCAATTCCTGCAGACTACAATGCACCAAAGTTTCATCAAGATCCAAAACCTTTAAATAATGCAAAATTTGCAAAATGTTATTTCCACCTAAATATAACTTACCAAACTAAATTCAGGACTAGATCTTGTCTTTAATGGCAGAGCTGGACACTTTGATCTCATTTCAAAAGTTAACGGCGGTAGATGTTTAATGAAAATGTACGGATCAAATGCCTCCCATGTATCCTCAACCTCAACTTGGTCTGGTTGTTTATCCAGTCGTTGCTCTTCACGATTGACTGGCGTCACTACATTTGAGATCAGTGACGAATCTGTTATATTTGGTGCATACAACGTCGTGTAATCATACGTTATATTCCCCACATTCATATTCATCAGTTCATTACTTTTAGACATCTCCTCATCAAGAAGTTTGCTAAAATCCTGTGGGTTTACACCATTTAAGTCATTCAGATCTAAATGGAGGTCTTGATAGTCACTCTTTAACGGTGAGTAGTCATAATACATACTCTCACATATCTTACCAGTGTAGTTATACTGATACTTGTCTTTGTCAAACTCATCATTTTTCTTTTCAGATATCGGAAACTGCAGCTTACTATCATAATCCATATTTTGGACGGTTTCCGAACATGAAAGGTTCAAATCCGTATTGATTTCAATAGTCGAGTATTCAATGTCATTTGACAACTCTGAATTTTGAATCAAGTTCAACGTATTCACTCCAACACATGAATCGGGTGTTATTCCTTCAAATAAGCTGTAGTTATCCTGTCTCAGAACTCCTCCATTTTCATATGTCTTGGAATACAACTAAATTAGATTCAAATATTCAAATAATTTGAAGAAAAAATAGTAAAAAAACTTACCTCTGTAGCAAAATTTGTAGATTCCAAAACGACCAGTTGTTGATTATCAAGGTTCTTCTCCAAATTGGAATTGTACGCGTTGTCGTAAATCTCCGGCACGAGCTGAGCCTGATAATTTTCTTTGCATTCCTCCTCGACGTTCTTCCGAATGATCGGTTCGAATTTTTTACTGACCACTTTCTTTTTGGAAACCTTGCCTAGTGCATCTTTACAGAGAGTCAACGAAAGTTTCTTCGAAACTTTGTGCTGCCAACAGGTTCTCTTCAAACTTCTCTTCGCCTTCCTTACCTTACTCGTGCATATCGCAAACGTTCTCAGACCTTTTATCCTTTTTTCACTTCGAAGCCACATCTTGAAGGCCCATTCATAACTAAAAAGAAAAGAAACAAAACAAAAGTTAATAATATATGGGTGAAAATGGAAACCGGTGTGAGGAAACACTAGCAATGCATATTGCTTCAATTATATACGTACAGCGTGTTGCTTAAATAAGTACAGATATTTTAACAGGTGATAGCTGACAATAGCCCAACCCCAAATATGCAAAAATGACGGTCCTATGTTAAAAAGAATTTTGTATATAATTTTTTATTATTTTATTAGAATTTCATCCGGATCAACTATATCTAGATAAATGCATATTACTTTAGTTCAAATGCAAATTACAGCAGAGAGCACATTTTTTCAAAAATATAACATAATTATCAAGAAATTTGATATTAGACTTTTGAAAATTTTTACTGTCTCGCAATTTGGAAGTGAATATTTTAATTGAAAATTAAATATTTTAAGTTGAATAGGCGAATTTCTAGTTGGTGGTATGTATGACTATGGACAAGTAGACAAACGAACAAAGATCTGTAATAGTAGTTTATCTACAACCGGTGCATAAAGTAGGCTTTTTCGCACTCCAAACAGTGCGTAAAGTAATTCATTATAACACAAGTGATATAATAGATGCATTATAACACAAGTGCGATAAAGTAAATTATTTGACGCAGTGACCACGGCAAAATGTCCCTACTTGTTGACACCGTTGCTATGAAACATTTAGGGACAGACAAAATGACATTGCAGGCCACATTTATATTGCGTAAACTACTATTACGCAAAAAGTGCATGAAGTGGCTCATTATGAAACGAGTATGCGAATTTCAGTACGAGCCGCTAGGCTAGCTCTGAAAGCATACGAGTTTTTTAATGACACTTCACGCACGTGTTACGTATACTATTTTATCTACAACCGTAAATATGAAGACGAAAATTACCGAAATTCGTTAAATATAAATGTCACCTGCAATGTCATGTTGTCTGTCCCTAAATGTTTCATAGCAACGGTGTCAACAAGTACGGACATTTTTGCCGTGGACACTGCGTCAAATAATTTACTTTATCGCACTTGTGTTATAATGAATCCGTTATATCACTTGTGTTATAATGAATT
>JAFFZR010027973.1:791-16085 GCA_018397195.1 Lethrus apterus | reverse complement strand
CTATCAAACTTCCTTACTAATTCTCGAACACAATTTACGGAAACATATACTCCCGGATATTTCCTATTAAAAACTTCAATTTCATAGCGATATGATACTTCACCGATACCGTAGCATTTCACTAAATAAATTCTTTGCTCTAGAGACAACATAATTCAAACATTGACTAACAATTAGTTGACATGAAATCAATCATTTGAGTAAATTCTCAGTTGCATTTATTTTCATTAGACAACTGCGATAACCACATTGGCAAAATTTATACCTATTACTTATTTATCTTAATAAAGATAAAAAAATCAACTTTGAGATGCAACGTTCAAATTAGATATGTGAGCTTCTATTGAAATTTCAAACATCTTTTCCCAGTAATACTTATACTTTCCTTTCAAATAAAAGGTACTTTATTCTTAACCAAATCTCACGTTGTCTCGTTTTCTAACCAGCCTGTATGTTATTTCGAAATTTTGATAGTGGCCGAGGACTTGCTAGATGGAGCAAAACTTTTGATGAAGAATGACTGTTCTTCCTAAAATGCGAAATAAGGAAGTTTACAAGTATAGTTAGGTCCATCCGAGGACATACTGTATAAAGGTATTATTTGATAAGTAAATAATTCTAACTACGCCAATGAACTTTCTCCCACTATTCGCGTTGATTGATGACACATTCGAGTTCTTAACTTAAATGGGCACTAAACATTAACATATACCTTATAAGATTCTAATAACCAATGTGGTATAAAAATACCCAATTTAAGCATTTTTTCACAGACTACTCGATGCAAACGACTCATCTTTTCTTCCTCATACTCATAAAGGTAAGTTCTTAATAACTTCCAAGCTACTGACGATGGCGTGCTACCAATAAAAGGTAAATCTACAAAATAACTATCTTTACAAATTCAATCCAAAAGCAAAAAACAAACCATGGATATCGTTTTGCACCAACCAATTCCAAGCATTAGTATCTTCGTTTTCGCTCAAACTCACACATTTATAAGTGAGCGCTTCAAAAACTGGATCACAGTATACATCAAAGGTCGTACACAAAGATAAAGCACACTTAAACAATCCAGACCTGGATAAGAATATAACTAATTCTTTTGGAGCTATAACAAAATTAATTCAAATGGAAAATTTTAGAAAATTTTGCATTTTACTTGTTAATTGATAAGCCAAAGAGTTCACATTGAATTTTGCTAATCTGAGACGGGCACTTGCCATTGCCAATTCTTTATAAGCATCTCCTATATCTGATACATCTAATTGCTTATGCAACGTTATTTTCTTGGGTTCCTGTAACAATAATGTAATAAAGAAAAAATATTTTATAGGATATGAATTATTATTACTTTAAAATTCTAAAATAAAATGAGATAATTGTAAACATACTTCTCGAGATCCTGCTTTATGTGGCAGGATTATCTCTTCTGGTGGGAGATCGGGATCTAAAGGTTTCAAAACCCAAGCATATATAGGATCACAAAGATTGAAGGCGTTAATTGCTGCTAGATAACATTTAACTTGCTTCTCCAAAGCCCTCACTGTACGATGGCTTGATAGTC
Organism: Lethrus apterus; assembly: GCA_018397195.1. Classification (NCBI taxonomy): domain Eukaryota; kingdom Metazoa; phylum Arthropoda; class Insecta; order Coleoptera; family Geotrupidae; genus Lethrus; species Lethrus apterus. The sequence goes on along the minus strand of JAFFZR010027973.1, from coordinate 14,518 downwards.
TAAATGCCTGTTCATACATTACTGATGCAGCTACAGATCAAATGAAAATAAAATAACCAACATTAAAAAAAATAAATAATAATAAATTACATTTTTCTGAGAAATTAATTAATGAAATAAAATATTACCTAAACGTAAGTATGGAGGACCCCTTTGTATCTGATATGAATACAAAAAATCATAATACATATTGTCAACGGTATCTGTAGCTCTCGCTCTTGTAAACAAAATACTACAAAATAATTCCTCCATTCCAATGTACGTAAATGACATTAATGTGTCCAATTGTTTTTGATCGAGTAGATTCTTCACAAGATCCCGCAAATTGTCCTTTTTCCGTTCAGAATCTGGATTTGAATTTAATGCATCATATGCCTTATCATAGTGAGAGAGTGCCAAATGGTGTTTGAATTTGATTGAATATAAAGTTGCCTACAAAAAAATAAATCAAGTAAGGACATTATTAGTACATTATTAGGACATATTAATTAAATGTTTATAGTTTTTTTACCTTTTAAGAAAATTTCTCACTTTTATTTTATTTGTTTATGGTTATAATTTTTAAAATTTAGTTAAGTTATTTTTTAAAAAACATATTAAAATTATTAAAAAAATTTAAAATATCATATTTTTTCGTCGTTTATTTTATCACTACGCGTTTCGATTGTCAAATCATTCTCAAGTGTACTCGTAGAGAAATTTTCTTGTTCATAAAAGGTAAGAAAACTATGAACATTTAAGGACATTCATCTTGTTGAAAAAAATATGCCATAATATACCAACCTTGTGAGGATCATTTTCATCAACAATACTCAACGCTGTATTAGCAACATCAATCGCATAATTTCTTGCACCATGTAACTCAAATAACTGAATAACCTGAATGTAAATAAACATATTTCAGATAAATATCAGTAATGATTATCTTGTGTACCTTCAAAAAATACGATATACCGGGATTTGTGTCTCCAATGGCTCCATAATTAGAAATTTTGGCCCGAAGATATTCTTCTGATTGCACACCATGTGCAGCAACTAAGAATAAATCATATGCCTTATGATGTTCGCCCGTAGTAAGAAATGCAGCAGCCAACAAAAAGTTACCTACAATTTTACAGTGAAATTTAAATCTTTGTTGTTACAACAATTATAGTGTAGTTAAGATTGTTGCTACATTTTCACAAAATCTTTCAATGATTTAGTTGAAGATGATAAGAGTTTTATATAAGAAGTTGTGCTGCTAGCGGACAGTGATGTAGGCTTGAAGGAGATGGTAACAAGGTTCGAGAAGTACTTACACAAAAGGTAGTTGGTAATTAACGTGAAGAAAACCAAGATTATGGTGTTCAGGAAGGGGGGAGAGGACAGATGTAATAAAATGGAAAGGAGAACCAATATAAAGGGTAAAGGAGTGGATGTATTTGGGCTGGATAATGAGGGACAATATAAGCTTTGCGGAACACCTGGGATATGCTTATAGGAAAGCCAGGAAAGCGGAGGAGCGATTGATAAGTCTGATCTGGGGAAAAAAGGAAACTAACCTAAAGGAGTGGCGGTTTGGAGAAGTTTGTTAAAAGTATAGTGTTGTATGGGGGGTTAGAGAGTACATACAAGGAAATAGAAAATATGCAACAGGGTGGTTTAGAAAGAGCGCTGAAACTAGGACGTTCGACCCCAAAATATATTGTACTGGAAGAGACGGGAGAGACTGGAGACAGAGGCGGGGTGGAAAGCGGTGAAATTCTAGATGTGAGACAGAGTAAGAGGGAGAATTGGGTAAGGTTGGCCATGAAAGAAATAAAGAGAAGGGGAGTAGCTGAGACGGGGCTATCGAGATGGGAGGAGTATGGGGCTGGAATTACCGACGAGGGTTAAGAGGAAGTTGGGGTAGTTTATGCACGTGGGGAGTGCTCCAATGGTGTGTTTCTAGGATAGGGTTCAAATTGTATGTTTTTAAGTTATGGAAATGTATGTATGCCAAATAAAGGTTTTTTTGTAAGATTTTTTTATTAGTCTTTCCAAAAAATATACTTACGAGAGAGGTTGTCCCATTCACACCAGTTATTTAGATATCTTACATATTGTTGCAACCTTACGTGTTGACCACTGCTCAACAACCATTCGGCGAACAAAGCACTCCCTTGTACAGGCCACCTAGATCAAAAGTACTAAGAAAACTACACTGGCTTTCATACAAATCCAAAAATATTTAACATTAATGACTTCAAAATGAATTATTTCTAATTATTCTATTTGTCAATCTGTCTATTTTATTACTTTACTGAAATAATAAGTTTCTGTTCTGTATATTTATGATAAGGATACAAAAGAAGCATAAGATGTTCTAAATATAACAATAAAGATGTATTCCAATAGGCTAAATGTTCCATATCAAAATTAACACTTTTGGACATATTTTTATGTGCTTCAAAACCTCCTGTTGATCCAACGAATAAATCTAAGAGTGATACCATCTGCATTGAGGTTGACGTTAAATTAAAAACAGGTGTCAGTTTAAGTGGTGCTAACTTTTGCATATTTGATTCCCTAAAATTCAGTAATATACATCAACTCGTTATTACTAAGTCTGCACTTACAATGATACAACCAATGTTGCAGGTAAATCACTCAACCAGACTAATGTGTAATAAGCTTGAATAAGTACAACAACCTCGGGCATACAAACCGAACGAACAGCTTCAAAGAAATTATAACGGTCCTCTCGCCGTTTCATTATTATATTTTGTAGACATAATAAATTACGACATATACCAAACCTGGAAAAATTCAATATTATTGCAATAACATTGAATAATATAAAAATTATTGCAGAATTAAATAATAATATTTTTAATATAACAAAATTACAAACCTCACATTCACTTGTTGTTTTACAGACTGTGAAACAAATGATCGACCTAACTGAGATGCAAAGAGATGATTGATAGAAGCTTGAACTTCTTGAGGAAATTTGTCAACTACAGAAAGTTGTTGTTCAAGACGCAACAATTCTAGCAGTTTATGCATTGCACGATATACATCATGACAATTGTCCAACCTCTCGATCACAGAATAAGTGAACTAAAAATGATAAAATATGAAAATAACATTTTTTTATACTTAAACATACTTCTTCGCTCATTTCTACAAGTATTTCATTGATTAATTCTGCCATAATCACATCAGGTGACTTTAACTGAGACATCTCGCTCTCAAATGTAGTTTTAAAGAGATCACTTAGCTGTTCTTCGAGATAAACCAACACGTTTGCAAGCTCCAATAAATCATCGATTTCTTCATAAGCTACAAAAAAAGGTTCATGGTTTTATAATCATGAAAACCTAATTTTTATAAATTTTGATTTTTATCTATAATTCTTATGTTTATAAGGTTGTTATAAATATACCTACATATTGATAGTTGTGGATATGACAGGAACTGATCAACCGTCACTTCTTTCGAGCATAAAAACAAATGTTCCAATACATCAATAGGCCGTAGCAATGAATAAGTTGACTTTTTCAGTAGAACTGCTCCCGAAACTGTCGGTAATAACAAAATTCCAAGTGGCCTCAGGCCTGTAACATGGTACTGGATGCAACATGAATAGAAATTGGACCAACACCTAAAAAGTATTTTGTTCAGGTAAATCAGACACGTGAGAAAAAATGTGAGAAAATATTTAACAACAAACCCACCAGTTTGCATATTCCAAATACTCTTCATCATTTACTTCACATTCTTGTAATTGTGCTTGAATTTCATTTTCAACTGCCATGCAAACCCTTTGTTTTAATACTGATAAAGAAACATTCACTTCACTTAATATTGTAGATTTCTTGTAAATCTATAATGAATATCATCAACGTTACAATTTAATATTTGCATAAATAACTTGAAAAAAAAATGTATGAAAAGATAGACATACACTTAGTGCTTTTGCAATTGTATTTATTGAAAATCTGCCGGGATGAAATATATACTGCAAATATATTTGTCTTGGATCTAAGTTTAAATTTTGTGATTCTTCTATGGAGTTTGGGGCAGATTCTAACACAGCAGACACCCAATGACTTCCCTTTCCACCACCTGTAGAAAGTGCAGCGCTGTAAACACTGCATTCACCTTCCTCAGATCGCCATACTGACCAAATACGACACATAGAAAACGAAAAATCAACCAAATCAACCTGAAAATTGAAAAAAAAATCATTTTCCTCATTCCAACTTATCTCTCAACGTTCGTAAAACGTGAATGAATTAACGCCTGCTTACCCCAGGAGAATGCAATGTATTAATTCTTAAAATCTGAAACTGTGTTCCATTAATGATAGGTTTCAGTACATGAAACTGACATCCTGACGACAAATGTAAAACAACAGTCAATATAAAATCGTTTTCATTTCCCCCAACAGCTTTTTTTATGATGTGATTTTGTGCTGGAAAGTCAATATGTTACCATTAATCCTTTATGGAAATGAAAGTTACGTACCACCTTGGGCCAAGTTATGTCCTCCTGCCATTTCTAATGGAATGTCACTCTCAGCAATACAATTAGCTTTCGTGCACGACCACACTCTTAAATGTCCATTTTTGCATAATGTCAAAGCATACGTTTCCAAACCGATTGTGTGAAGCACCATGCTTACTACAACATTTCCATCGCTGGATTTAGATCTATAAAAATTATGAAAATAATAATAAATAAAATTTGTCATAAATAAAGCAAATTTATATTTCTAACTTTTCATTTAAAAAAAGCCAACAGTAATTGGTTTAATTATGTTTTGTGAAAACAAAGATATTGGGTGTTACAGTGTTGTACCCAATATTATACTTAAGTGCCACAAAAACTAATATTTCTAATTTTATGAAACTCACCTAAACTTATCGGCCAGGCCATAAAAAAATCTTGGTAAAGAAGAATCAAATTTTAATTCTGTTGAATCACACAATCCATTTTCCTCTTGCCTTATGAGCAAGGTATCTCCTGATTGATAGGCCAATAAAAAATACGCTACTTCTTCAGCAAAACTGAGCCACGAAGCAGCACAGTACGGTAACTGTGAACCTGCAATTTGCTTATAGAAAAGAAATTGAAATATCACATAACACTCACCAGCATTACTCGGATTAGTGAAAATATGAAAACTGGAAGGATTCTTTACTTGAGTTTGAGTTGCACTGGCAAAAATTGACTGTGCTACCAAGTCAGGATGAGATCCTAATAAATCATCCTAAAATAAAGTGTAATAAGCATATCCTAATAGTAATAAAAGTAAATAATTTACTTGTTTATGAATTCTATCTGGGTGTGGAAAAACCAAGCGATGTACACTACATACAGTTGGAATCAATATGATAACATTCGAACAAGTTTCATGAATAGTAATTCCATCCAAAATTGGTGTATCAATAAATCTATATTTAATAGCATTTCCTGAAAGACTCACATCAAGGCTCTGTTCAACAATTTCCAATATATCATGACTTATTCGCCTAAAAATATCCTGTGTAATACATACTAAATATGAATTACAATAAGAAAACTTTGTTTAACTATAACTAACGGGTGTTTACAAACTTCCGACATCTCAGTTGCTATGGAGTATAAAGCGTAGGTCTTTACTTAATTCAATAAACATCAATCATAACATTTGTAACTTAATTGACGTTTATTGAATTGAGTGTTCTGGAATAAGTAAAGACCTACGCTTTATACTCCACAGCAACTGAGATGTCGGAAGTTTGTAAATACCCGTTAGAAATACTACCTGTGCTCTACCCTAATGTCTAGATGGAAAAACAAAACGTTATGATCGATTCAAGGAAAATTTGACTAAAAGTTCTAATAATACTTACCAGTAAATAAATCTGTTTCTGGTATACGGTTTTGTTGAATCCTTATAACAATAACCATTGGCTCTTTCAGCCACTTTTATATCTTGCAGGGTACTTTGTCTTCCACCTAAAAACTTGCATTAAATGTTTTAAAATTTGAATAACGAAAAAATGCAAACCTGTATTCAATGTTATTTCCTTCCATTTCTCCACTAATGTCTGGTCATGTATTACTTCACGAAAATTTAAATCGTTCCCTACCATTTCTAAGTCACTAAATACATGTACAATATAAAAATGTGCTTTAAATCATAAACACAAAACAGGTTTAAAACCAGCAGCAGTTCAATGGATAACCACGCTATTGCCAAATGTATTTAATGAATTTCCCCAACTAGTAGATGTCTGTCCAACCTAGGATGATATAAGAGAGAGGATGGAGCATAAACCGAATTTGAAGACTAAAAGTTCCAACAAACAGTTCGATATCATCTGCCAATAAAAATGTTTAATCTCATTTGTGACTAACTTCAAGTAACTGTGATAGGGTCGAAAAAAATTCGGAATCGCTTTGAATCGTTTGTTGGAACAAACCTATAAATATGTCAGCTCATTGATCAGTAGAAATCATAAATAAATGTTAGTTGTACTACCAATCATAGAATATAAAATTAGTAATGGGTACAGCGTTTTCAAATGCCACACAGTTGGCAATCTTGCAGTAATTTTTTTTTTTTTTTTGAGTTTATTACAATGTGTTACAAGTTCCTACAAACAATTTCGAACGAATAGTTTTCGACCAATTAAAACAAATAATTTTATTTGTGAGCAACTTCACTTAACTGATATTCGCTCTGTGATAGGTTCGTGAAATCCGGAATCGTTCGTTAATAGGTCTGTTTGGTATCCTGAACTGGTGTAGAAAAGTGTACACTACAAAATGCAATCCGTGCACTTTTTCGAACTAAATTATGAGTGAATGTAGCTTAACACTACTTACACTTATTCAGCTCATCAAAAAGAATTTAAGTAACAGCATCAATTTGTAATAAATGTTTAATTTCAAAAAAGTCTGCACCAGTGTACACTAGTTCAGGATACCAAACAGACCTATTGTTTGATGAAATGACCTATAGTTGGTGCAAACAGTTCCGAACTGTTTGCAATAACCGAACCTCTCCTTGTAAAAGGCGACATTCTTCTGGATTAAGGGGTTTAAAAGTGTTTTAGAGCTTTTTAGGGGCGTATCTATTTTTAAGTCACAATCGAATTTACTGAAATATTTTCTATAAGTTACTTAAGCTGCTTTCCAATCGTCGCTGGGAACAGCTCCGGTGCAATACAAAACGTACAGGGAAGTTGCACATTTTAAATTTTGCGCCGTCCTCTGGTGGGACTTCTCTCATATCGGTTGGAAAATAAATGTAAACAAAGAAGTGTTTTTAAGTGGCAGCCGTGCTGATATAACCATAATGTTAAAATCGTGTTTTTTTTGTCGAAAAGGTGAGTAATTGAGCTTATAAAACCATTTAACAACCAACAATTATTCCTTTGGACAGTAAGAAATGGATATTAAAGTACGATTTGGGTTTTGTAATAGTAGTGGCGCTGATGTAGTTTATGCAACTTCCCTATAAAACGCTTTCCAATTGATTTCACAACTGCACCACATTATATGCTACTACCAGTAATTGCATTCCTTCAAAATCATGAGGCAAAAATTACTTCGCGCAGATAAATGCACAATGGCGCATGGTGGAGAAAATTATAAGCTTCAGAATGCAGATTTGATAGCGATTTACATTTCGCGATACGCCGCCTCGCGACAAACTTTTACACTAGCTACAAAGAGACATCTGAAATGAGTATTCATGCGATTGATACGTCCATTTTGCTAATTTCCGTATTCTTTCTTTGTTCAAGTTATTTTTTGTGTAAATCAGCTTTTTTCCAAGCTATTAATTGTTAATATTTTGAATTGTCCCTTTCTCAGCAGACATGTTTTATGGATAGCAGCACCACCAACGGTAACTAAAATAACGTATAGATACATGAAAAAACACAAACTTTGCACTTAAAACGTTGCAAAGTGTTAAATGTAACTACTCGTTTTCGAAAAAGTAGTAAAAATACTTAAAAATTAAAATTCTTAGAAATATCAAATTTAAAGTGTAATTTTTTCGTATCCGGTCCTAGTGATTTAAATTTATGTTTTACCTATGTCATAAAAAATTGTCATAAAAAATATACTTTTTAATGTATTTAATGAAAACAACGTCAATTTGAAGTATATATCAACAAATAATGCAAGTGAAAGTACAAATTACGACAAATGTAATATGCAATTTCCATCGTTTTGTTTTCAACAAATCAATGAATAAAAAAACAATAGCTGATGAAGGAAGGTAGAGAAGGCATAATATATTTTCTGATAATCGTTAATATAATTAAAATACTCATTTCGTGACATTTTTTCATTCAGGGTACATTCAGTTGCGAGGTTCTGCCAGTGGCAGCAATTGTCAGCAATGATTCAGCAGAACTAACAGTGACGAGCTACAACGAAAATTAAGTCGAATAATTTTCGGAGCGGTTGGTATATTTGGTAGCGTATTGTAACGTTCCTTGAGAGAGTAATCAAAACGTGTTTGGCAAAATGACAGCAATATGTGTGCAAGGAAAGATAAAAATTATTTTCATTTAGTACCAACGCTTCCTCGTGTTTTAAATTTTTTTCATCACCATTATTTTTACCAAAACGCCACGCATAACATACGCCATAACATACATAAATAAGAACGAGATAAATATAAAAATATAGAAACACCAAATAATTTTCAAAATATTGACAATAAAAATAACGTAGTCCACAGGAGCTCTTGGACATACTTTTAAATCTTTTTACCATTTAACAAATTAAAAATTGCCTAAAAAATTTTCCCAATTTGCGTTTCAAGTTCTAAACATTTTGGTTTGATGTTTTCGTATACGTTACAATTATTTATCATTAACTTACGTGTAAAACCTGCACTGATTAACGAAAATTGACCTTTTCGTTTCGATTTGTATAGATCTGTTAAAACGATTTGTAATTTGGTCGACCAATGAAAACATTCAATTTAATTTGTAACTAACTTCAAGCATGTGCCCTGTGATAGGTCAGACAAATTCCAAACTTTTGCGATTGTTTACAGAAAGAGACCTTATGTAACATGTTATTAGAATCGATTGTTGAGAACAGTTACGTTTGTGTCAAATTTGTTTATACTGCAGCTAGGTTGTAAACGGAGACAAACTTTCATATCGTCAGATACAGTTGTTGCTTAACAAAACGTATTTTGTAGAATAGGTAGAATACAAAATGTCACAAAGCATTCCAGAGTTGGCTCCTGAGAATAAAGTAAAGGGTATCAATGCTGTTCTACTAGGCCCACCAGGTTCCGGTAAAGGAACTCAGGTAATAAAATTAACACTTCCCTTTTAATATCTATAATATTATGTAAATGTAGGCGCCATTATTAAAGACGAAATTCTGTGTATGTCATCTTTCAACTGGGGATATGTTACGACACGAAGTGCAATCTGGAAGCTCTTTAGGAGCTCAAGTTAAGCAAATAATGGAAGAAGGTAAACTTGTTAGCGACGACTTGGTTGTAAGTATGATCGACAGTAACCTGGATAAGCCGGAATGTCGTAATGGATTTCTTCTGGATGGTTTTCCGAGAACTGTTGCACAGGCGGAAAAGGTAGGATCATATATATTTTACTACGTCATTGAACGAATAGTATAGGTTAAATTCCTAAGATATAAGAAAATATTTAAAAATGTTTTGCTTGCGAACAATCAGCAGATAACAAGTATACATTACATGTATAACATTACATTATTGTATAATTGACTCTTAATGTTTTTCTTTTTATGCATATATTTATAGCTGGATGAACTTCTTAAAAAACGTAATACAAGTTTGGATGTTGTCGTTGAATTTGGAATTGATGATAATTTATTAGTAAGGCGTATAACTGGTCGATAAATACATTCTGCCAGTGGCCGTTCTTATCATGAGGAGTTCCATCCACCTAAGGAACCAATGAAGGATGATGAAACTGGAGAACCCCTAATACGTAGATCTGATGACAATGTTAATACATTAAAGAAAAGATTGGAAGCATACCACGAACAAACCAAACCTTTAGTCAATTATTATTTGTTAAAGGGCATTCATTACAGAATTGATGCAGCCAAACCAGCTTCTGATGTGTTCGAATCTGTCGAAAAGATATTTTTAAATTCCCAAAAATGTTCATTGGAAATTTAAATCATTTAACATTCATTCATTATCTATATAATAATTTCGTTCCATTTCTTTTTCTACTCATGTAATACAGAAATTGAAAATAAAGTTTTGTTAAATTAGTAATTTATTATTTACTATATTATGAAAGTGCATCAAATCTTCATAAAACGTCCTTAACTATTAAGGAACCAAGTAAAATTTTTTTTTGGATAAAATCAATATGGTTTCGTTAATTTCAGTTAAAACTGTGGAATCAATAACTCGCCGCCTGTGCTTGCATACAGGTACAAATATTTCTTATCAAAATTTTAATTTGGTGTGCAAGTTGTAAAAGTTAATCTTTTGCAATAAAATATGTGACGTGCAGTGAAAGGCCTTGCTCAGGTCACAGAAGACCAAAGCATAATTTGTAATTTGTTAAGCTTAAAAAAAAGACAATGTGTGCAAGAGAGAAATTGGTCGACAGTCTAACATGTTGCAATTACTTATTATGGAGGTGATATTTTTTGAATTCGGTTAATAAAATTTTAAACATACACGTACAAAGAACAACCAATAGCAATAAAAAGATTTATAGATGAATTGGCGGCCTACACTTTATTTTATTTTCACATTTGCCATTTCGTAGTTCAGTTGGGCATAAGCCAGGAGAATAAAACGCCTACCCAACAAGATGTAGGCAAATATTGAACACGCCAATAATTAAACTTGGTAAGAATTGAAACACTAAAACTTACAATAAAACAATAAATAATGTTGCACAAATTTATTTAATTAAAATGTATGGAACTACACTACAAAATATTCACGTGGCATAACGGACAATTTGTTTTTGTTATCATGAAAAAACTTATAGCGGAATGACGACATCGATTACAAACCCAAACAGATTCAATATCTTCAATTATAGGCTGGCCAGATGCTACACAAGTTGTGTACTGAATTGCGCAGTTTGAACAAGCAGTGCTCCTATAAAATAAAACATCGGTATTCGTTATAATATAATAACCGTATAATTACCAATCTGGAACGGTTTCCTGGCAGTTAAAACAAGATTTTTGAATACAGAGGTTATCTAAGGGATCATAGTTTCTAAATGTATCCAATTCTATTTTGGTGATATTTCCAACCTCTGCTTCTGTTAACTAAAATAAAAGATAATTCTCTAAATTTCATTTACAAATATTCATACAGTTTGATTTAATTTTAATATACAGTCTGTTCTACAAAACGGGCTCAAACCATATATGTACATATATTATTAAACGGGACAATCTTAGCTACAACTTGGTGAAAAAAATTCTTTTTTAAACACCTTCATTTATTTGTTGTGACGATTTGTCAACGACAAATTTTTTAAATTGCTCGTTGTAATGTTTTTGGTTCTTTTAACCAGTCTAGACTTTTGATTTTTTGTTGAATATGATCCACAATAAATATTTTAAAATAATAAATATTACTGACTTTATGTTTTATGTCTTACCTCTCCTAGTAATTTTAGTTGAACTAGTGCTTTTGAACAAACTCCATATGACTTATCAAGGCAAGATGTAAGAGCGAGTAAAGAATAAATTTCATCAACATTTATATGCTCAGTGTAGGACTTCAACTGTGAAGTAGTTAACATAGCACTGTGAATATGACCGTTATATAATTGATCATGAGCTAATATAAAAAAGTGATAAGCTTCAGCACCACTCCATATATTTTCCGTTACACTAGCATCAACAATACCTAACAATAATTTTGTTTAATTTTGTAATTACATAAAACTTTGTTAATATACATTTTACTTTTGCAAAGTCCTCAATGAGCCGCGCTACATACACATGCATTTTCTTTAAGATCAATAAATCCTTATTGCTTTTCCTGGATTCTCTCTCTGCTAACTAGAAATGTATGTATGAGTTAAAATAGATACATTAGTTGAAATAACCTTTAAAGTTATTTGTGCAGCACCCAAATAATTTTTAGTTTGAACATTTAACTCGATTGCACTTGCCAATAATCTTTGGTCCACCAAATTTACAGTATGTTTAGTAAACAACTGTAAAATTTCTGGCATATCGTGTCTTTTAGCCAACTCCTTAGCTTGGTCCCATTTATTATGCAGTACACAAAGGTCAATGGCAGTTTTTATGTCGCCATACTACAAATAGAAAATTCAACAAAAATCATTTTCAAACATTTATATTAATTTAATACATTCAAAATAATTAAAGTCTTACCTTAGTATATGCATTAAAAGCTATAGATTGGACACCATCCATAGCATAAGTATCTGCAATCTGTTTCAGTAAATCATCTTGTTCTCCAGAATTTTGAATAATGACACGTATTTTTTCATAGTCTTCTAAATGATAATAGCATTCTATCATTCGTGTTCGATTCTTCGCTAATTCAAAATATTCAACAGCAGCTGCCCTAATAAATTCTTAAAAGTTTATGACGTAGTGAAAAAAAAATTAATTCACCAATTATTAAACTGAAAGAAATATTCAGCGATGGAATTTAGAGCAACTTCTAATGCTATATCTGAAGTAACATTATTTTTTAAAATTTGCATTACTTGAAACCAATCACCTAATGTTTGCCGCATTGATAAGGCTAAATCACTAAAATAAGGAACTGGTTTATACAAACATAAAAAAAAATATATAAAAACTAGTGATGGGCACAATCGAATGAATTCATTCGAATAATTCGATAGTTAAAATCTCTCGACACTATCGATAGTTTAAGAATAGAATAGTATTCGTTAAAAAATAGTAGTCGTTAAAAAATAGCAGTCGATAAAAATAGTAGTCGATAAAAAATAGTAGTTGATAAAAAATAGTAGTCGATAAAAATAGTATTCGATAAAAATAGTAGTCGATAAAAAATAGTAGTCAAACCGAATAATTTTTACAATCGAATGATTTTACAATCGAGAATCGAGACATCGAGACTATCGAGCTATTTTACAATCGAATTGTTCATTTGAATACAGATTTCCGATTTTCCCGTTTCCGCATATTCTACAGATTCGATTATTTCGAGTTTTGAGTCATTTCGCGAGGTTACGTAAGTTAAGTTAAGTTTATTATTTACGATTGTTAGTATTGTTATGAATTGTTACGACAGTCACAGTTGCGTATGGTATCACTCATAATGAAAAATGATATATTATGATTGTAAATATTGGTTGGTATTATTAATATTATATTAAAAACTGAACAGATTTACGACGAATAATTTGTATAGTTTATATTTATCGAAACTAAACATAAAAATCTAGTTGAAAATATATTAACAAAGTAACCCTTATTTGCTTGTCGGTATGTCATAAAGCAATTAATAAAAATAAACCGTCCGTCGACTGACATAAAAAACACATTACAAATTTCATTCATCTCATGTGCCGTACAACTAAGTACCTAACTGTTTTATGACATACCGACACTCCAACAACCAATGTACAGATACATCTTTTGTACTGCCAAAGCTTTTATTAAATATATGTAATTATTAATTAATTACTCCTTTTATTCGTATTTTTTATTTGTACATATTTTATTTTATCTTATTCGACTGTTTTTGACGAGTGAGA